>WMKK01000002.1:131032-216971 GCA_012295225.1 Ostreococcus mediterraneus
GCACGCAGCCGGATTCAAGCACGCAGCCGAACTCGAGCACGCAGCCGGATTCAAGCACGACGCCGAACTCGAGCACGCAGCCGGATTCAAGCACGACGCCGAACTCGAGCACGCAGCCGGATTCAAGCACGACGCCAGACTCCAGCACGACGCCGCAACCGACTGTGGATGAATTCCAACCATCCACGACTGTACCCGACGAAGCGCCCGCCGATCCAGCGCAAGACGAACCATACAACGCGTACGACGAGCAGACGCCGCCAGCTGAAGCTCCGACGCCGCCATCTGGTTCTGGAATTGTCGCGCCCGACGAGCCGCCTCCGCCACCCGTCCCGGCGCCGCCGTCGCCTCCGCCGACATCCTCCCCGCCGCCTCCGCCACCCGTCCCGGCGCCGCCATCGACGACAACCACAAATACCGAGCGCGTCACCGCACTCGGCGGTACGCGCAAATTCATGTTTGCCGAACCGCATGTGGTGAAGAATCTCGACGACGCCGGCGTCGCCCTCGTATGGATTTTCATGGAGGGACAGCTGACGTATTCGAGCGCGCTTCCGAGCTGGGCTGAAATCACCCTCAACGACGAGGTGATCACCGCTGGCGACGTCGTGACGGTGCACAACGATGACGTGTTACAAGCGTCAATCGTCGCGTCCAACGTGCCCGAGATGTTGCGCGTGGGGTACGTATCCATTAAAGGAAAGCAGCACGTGCTCGAAGTGCAGACGGTGGCGCCGCCGCCGCCGCCGCCGCCACCCGGGACGCCGCCGTCGCCGCCGGCGCCTACGGAAGCGAACCTTTTGGTCGCCGTCGCCTCGAATAAGCCTCGTGCGTGCGATGCCGCCGAAGAATACCAATGGACGCGCGTCGTCGCGCCGGATAGAACCAGCGTGGCGCACAATAAATGGTGCGCGAGAAAGTTGCCGAGCGGTAGTTTCTTTGAAGCTCCGTTGTGCGCGTCGACCGCTGGGCGCGATGTGGTCATTGTCGTCGATGCCAGTGCAGCCATGGGTGCGGAGTTGTTTTATGGAAACATGATTGACATGTTGCACGACTTGTATTGCACGTTGGAAGGGAGCGATTCGCAAGTGGGCGTGTTGCTCCTCCCCGGGTCGTCCAATCCGTTCGTGTGCGACGCGTACTCGAGCTACATTCCATTACAGCGACACACGCCGCAGGCGTTCCATGACGCGCTGGAGGACTTGCGCGCAGACACAGAAGCGTGCTGTGGAGGCAGCGTGCCTCTGGCACAAGGTTTGAAGGCGGCGAAAGGATTGATTGAGGATTATGGCGTCTTTGATAAGAAGGATGCGAGCGTGATTTTTGTCACGGCGAGCGAACCCTCGACGCCCGTTCAAGAAGAAACGTGTTCGTCGTTGAGCTTGAGTGAATTCAAGGACCTCACTCGCAGTCACCCATTCAACAAGGTGGAGGATGGTGAGGATTTGACGAGCTGTCATTACAAGCTTCGGTCTGTGCCTGCCGCCGCCGCTGAGCTCAAGCTCATGGGTGCCCGGCTTTCGGTGCTCACCGTCCCGGGTGTGAGCGGTACCAATCCTCCGAGCGCGTACTACACTGGTTCTCCGTGGCCCGAAAAGTGCACTGCCGACGGTACGTGCGCATTCAGTGCCCCATACGGTGGTGACCGCGGATTTTGGGGCGAATGGTACGTCGACGACCAAGGCGAGACGACGCGCGACTACCAACCGGGTGCACCTTTGGAATGCGTCATGAAGATCACCCCGGGCGTGCCCATCGTGAGCAAACCCGTGTTAGTCAACGCGTTACGCGTGAACTCATGGGATGCCGATGAGTACGCGTCGAGCGTCTCCGTGGCTATGTGCCCGGCGCCCGAATGCGTCCCCGAACGTTTGCACGACGCCACGTCCATGGACATGTGCGTCGGCGACGACGCCGATGACTGGGCAACCACCAAGCACTGCGCGCAACAAAATATGTTTGCCGTATGCGATCGTCTTATGGTTCGTTCCGAATCGTGTTACGGCGATGCGCGTCAAAGTGCGATTGAACACGGCGTCGTCGACGGCGTCCCCGCCATTGCCACGATGTTTACGTGCGCCCAACGCTGCGACGGCGTCCCCACCGACACGTTACCAAAGTACTTGCGCGTCGTGTGCAGAAACGGTGACCAGTGTGACAGCAAAGAAGTCGACGGCAACGCCTACCCGAGCAGCGATTCGCAGGAGCGCTACCCGACGAGTCAGAGCAGCCAACATCCAAAAACCGCCGACGCGAGCGCGTACCCGACGAGCGCGTACCCGACGAGTGCGTATCCAATCGTCAACGCCGACGCGAGCACGTACCCAGCCTAAAACAATTACACAAGCCATTCAGCGATATGAATCGTTAGCACAGCACACAATAGACGTAGCAGCTGTATCATACTCATATCAACAGTCAACACGATACGACGACGACGCCTCTAAACCCTTAACAAAACGCCAGCTCACACTTCCGCGACGCGTCACGCGCGCGTCACTCGCCCGCGCGCGACGCACACGCGACGCACACGCGCACGAACACCCCTCGCGCCACTTTCGCGCGCGCACACACGCAAAACACGCGTCAGTCGTCGAACATTCGCGCTTGAGCTCGATATGGCGCACCCGAGCGGCGGCCGCCGCCACGCGGGCGCATCGACGTCTCGAGGCGCGCCCTCGCGCGCGAACGCCGCCGGCGGCGCGCGTAAAAGTTCAGGACGCGTTCGTCGAGCGTTCGAGCGCGGTGTTTCGGGCGGTCGAGGCGGGAAACGCGTGGTAGGGTCGAGTGATGAGGATGAGGAAGCTGCGAGCGATGAGGATGCGTTTGAAGACGTCGCCGAAGCGAGTGATTTCGACGACGAGGAGATTGATGAAGACGAAGCGTTCAATGATGATGATGATATGAAGTATGGTGAGCTCTTTGGTGGCGGTGATGACGACGACGAGGAGTTTGATGAGGATGAAGAGGATGATTCGGACGACGAGGATGAGGCTGGCCGAGCGACGGCTGCCGCCGCGGAGGAGGAGGACGACGAAGACGATTTAGCGCAGTTGATGGACAGCGATGACGAGGATGCCGTGGAAGAAGATGAAGAAACACGCGAGAATGCAAGCCGTGCGCAAAAGTTGATCGCGGCGGGTGTTCGAGGTGCGACAGAGGAGGACGAAGAGGAGGACTTGGAGGAATTGCTCGACTCGGAGGACGACGGGGCTGAGGATGAAACGCGCGAGCAAATGCTCGATGATATCGTGGGCGAACGTAAAACGTTCACCGAGCGAGATGTGCGTTTCCGTCCGGTGCGAAATGAGATTGTTCAAGAAGATCCTTTGTCGCTACCGCCGATGCAGGGGTCTGGGGACGCGCCGCCGATGACGTTGCGGGATTTAATGGCGACGCTCGGCGAAGAGCATCTCGACCAGCAGACGGTGAAGCGATTGACAAAGATCTCCAAGGCTAAAATCACGGATGTGCCTCTCGCACCGCGCATTCAACAGCGCGTCGAACGCAAGGTGGCGTACGAGGAAACCGCCAAGGATATCACAAAATATCAACCCATCGTCAAGGAGAATCGCGAAAAGCGTACGCTGAAATTTGAGCCGTCGCGTAAAGACATGCACCGCAAAGACACCCTCGGCGCGCTCGTAGCGGATTTTACCCCGCGCACCGAGCTCGAGAAGGAGATTGCACAAGTGCTCAAGGACTCTGGACACGGTACGGGGAAAGACGCCGCGCGAGGTGAGCTGCTCGAGATGAACGAACTCGCCGTCGAGGATGTCCAAGCTCGACAAGCAAAGCTCGCAAAAATGCGCGCCGTGTTATTCTACCACGAACAAAAAGCGAAACGGTTGAAAGCCATCAAGTCAAAAACATTCCACCGTCACAACCGAAAGGGTGATTTGAAAGTCATCGGTGACGATGCCGATACAGACGAAGAGGGCCGAGGCGACACGCCAGAGGAGCGACGCGAGTACCTGCGCGCGCAAGAACGCGCTCTCTTGCGCCACAAGAACACCTCGCGCTGGGCGCAACGAGCGATTAAAAAAGGCATTGCTCATCTTCCAGGCACACGAGAAATCATGCAAGAGCAGCTGCGCATCGGTCAGCAACTCAAGCAAAAACTTGAAGGCGCGAGGACGACGACGGGGGGTGGCGACGAGAGCACCGACGCCGAATCCGACGGCTCGGATGACGACGGTGACGGCGTCGACGATCCCGTCGCCGAGCGCAAGCGCCGGCTCAAAGCCAAGGCGGCGGCGATTAAGGCTATGGAGGATGGCGAGGCGGAGATTGAAGGTGAGAATGAAAGCTTGTTCAAGTTGCCATTCATGGCTCGGGCGATGGAGAAGAAGAAAGCCGCGACGGCGGAGGAGGCGCGAGAGTTACTCAAAGAGCTCGATCGAATGGACGGCGACGGCGGCGAAGCGTTGAGTGACAGCGACAGTGATGATGATGAGTGGGGCGCCATGACGGCGCGGGCGAAACGTGCGAGTGATGCGAGGCAGACGTCGGTGTCAAAGAAGGCGAGGCGCGAGACTACGGATGACGGCGAGGAGGGCGATAGTGACGACGACGTTATGAATGGCGCCAATGTCGGCGACGATGGAGACGGCGATGACAAGAACGAGGAAAGGTTGTCTAAACAGCGCGCACCGGTGAAACGGGCGGCGCCGGTGAAGGAGCTTTCGACGGCGGCGCGTAACATGCGCGCCAAGGCGGCGGCTCGAGCGGCGCCACCAAAAGTGCACCGACCCGAGGAGAACGACGACGAAGACGACGACGAAGACGGCGACGCCCCGACAGTCATGCTCCAGGAAGAAATGACCGCAGGCATGAATAACGCCGACTTGATGCGCCGCGCGTTTGCCGACGACGACATTGAAGCTGAATTTGAAAAAGAAAAGCTCGCCGACGTCGACGCCGAGCTTCCCAACATCGACGCGCCTAAAAACTTACCCGGCTGGGGCGCATGGGGCGGCGATCAACGCGTCCCCAAGTGGATGAAGGATGCCGAGAAGAAAGCTAAAGCCGAAAAGGCCAAGGCTCTGAAGAACCGTCGAGACGCCAAGCTCAAGCACGTCATCATTAGCGAAAAGTATGATAAGAAAGCGGCGGCGTTCAACGTCGAGTCGCTCCCGCACGGATTTTCAAGCAAGGCGGCGTACGAAGGCACGATGCGACATCCTTTGGGTTTGGACACAAACACCGACGCAATGTTCAGCAAACTCAACGCGCCAAAGGTGTTAAAGGCGACTGGAGCCATCATCAAGCCGTTAAAGTTGCCAAAGAACACAAAGCAACACGGCAAAGCTGGCGGCAAGGCGGGCAAGCGTTAAAGCCACGTGTAATTCAAAGTCTACCGGGTACTTCTAAATCTAAACCTATTCTAATGCTTACCGTTTTGGTTTTTTACCGTCGACGTCCTCCTCGTCTTCTTCGTCCTCCTCCTCCTCGTCGTCGGCGTTGGCGCCCGCCGCGGCGTCGGCGTCAATCCTATCCAACGCCCGTTCGCACGCCACGGGCCAGTCAATCGTAAACGACGCCGCTCGGCCGCCAAAGCACACGACCATCGACCACGCTAAATGAATCCACGCGCTCGAGAGCAAACCAATCCAAATTCCAACCAACCCCATCTTGCGCGGACCGAGCGCTAAATGCGCGGCGAGCGGAATGCCGACGAGCCAATAGGCGACGACGAGCGCCGGGGTCATGGATGACTGATACCCGGCGCCGACGACGACGCCGCACAAGGACACTTGGACGTTATCCAAGATGATGTACGCCGTGACGAGAGGGACGAGCGCATCGAGACGCGCGACGACGTTTTGGTCTGATGTTTCTGCGCCGAACACGCGGTCGGCGAGGGCGTAAAACCCGAGAGCACTGAGTACGGCGACGCACAACGCAAAGGTCAACGTCGCTCGAGCCAACATCGCGGCGTCTCGCGCTCGACCGGCGCCGACGGCGTTTCCCACCGCGCTCGACGCCCCACGCTGCCATACGCACGCCAATGAATAAAACCAAAAGTATGCGTTTTGTACGAGCGTCATGGCGTCCAGTTCCAAAGTTGCGTTCGCGCACATGCCGGCTAAAAACGCCATGACGTCCCACGCGACCCATTCGACGAAATTCAACGCCAACGCCGGCAACGCCAACGCGAGGAAACTTTTCCACCCTCGAAACGCGTCGCGAAACTCGACGTGCTTAAACGCCCGTCGACACTCAGCATCTAAAAACATCGCCGACACGTAGCACACCATCGTGCT
Source organism: Ostreococcus mediterraneus (assembly GCA_012295225.1). Lineage (NCBI taxonomy): Eukaryota > Viridiplantae > Chlorophyta > Mamiellophyceae > Mamiellales > Bathycoccaceae > Ostreococcus > Ostreococcus mediterraneus. Next base: position 137,299 of record WMKK01000002.1, read on the forward strand.
AAAGTCAATCACGACGAGAGACATCGCCGCGCCTTCAAATCCCAAATCCAACGCTTGGATGAACAGCCACGGCGCGGCAAACTTCATAAAACTCGTAATCACGCTCAGCGTTCCAACCCGCGCGCTCTTCTTCATCGCCATCATTGTTTTCAAACACACGCACGTCGCGGCTTGTGCGAACAACCCTGGGCTACGAATCCGCGCGAATTGTCCCGCCATCGCGCTCGTCGTCGGCGTCTGTCCCAGCCGCGATAAAATCCCCTCCGCGTTGTTCCATATCACCGCACCCGGCGCGCACGCCAACACGACGAGCACCGCGAACGCACGCACCGCCGTGGCGCCCACGACATCGAGGTTCTTCGCCCCGTACGCTTGCGACGACGCCGTATCCACGCCCGCGCCGAGTCCCCAGAGCGCGACGTGGCCGCTCACCGACGTCAGCACGTTGGCCAGTCCAAACGCCGCCAGCGCGTCCGCCCCGGCGTGTCGCGCCACGAGCGCGAGCTGAAAGGTAATACACGCCGCGGAGCTGAGATATTGCAGCGAAATGGGCGCGCCCAGGGCGATGATGTCGCGCACCGCGCCAATGTGCGTCAACTTTTGTGATGTCGATGACGCCTTCGTCGACGTCAATAAGTGTTCGCGGAGGCGCGTGTATTCGGGAACTTCGCCGTCGCTGTCGCTCTGCGCGTCGGACGAGACGTCGCGCGCGTCGTCGGCGCGCGGCGCGCGCGCCGACGCGTGCGGCGACATGGCGACGAGAGCGTGACGGGCGAGCGTCGCCGCGTCACTGTCTGACGCTCAAGAAATGTCATTCTTTGACGTTCCCGCCGGCGCGCTGTCGTCGTCATCGAGCGAGGACGACGACGAGGACGACGGCGACGATGCGGTCGACCGCGGCGATGCGATGGCGCGCGCGCGCGACGCGAGCGGGCGCGACGCGACGACGACAGATGGTCACGACATCGATGCGCGACAACCCAGCGAACCAGCAGACACACGCCATCCGACGCGCCTGCCGAGCGCCGCCGACGTCGTCACCGCGCTCGAACGATCACAAAAGGATGTGCGCGATCTTCTGCACGCCGCGTCGTTCGATGCGCGCATGCGTGACGCGGCATTGGGGCGTTTAGGTGCGGATGCGCGATCGACCTACTACGCGCCGAGCGTCGGGGACGCCGCCGACGTCGGCGAGCGTCGCGCCGCGACGATACGCGTCGATGTCCATCGCGTGCGTATCGTTCCCCTGCGCGTCGCACGTAGGATGGAGAGTAGCGAAGGAAATGGGATGTTGGCAGAGGTGAAGCGAACGGGCGCGCGGGCGTCGACGTCGCGCGTGGACGAAGACGACGCCGACGAAGAAACCGACCAATCCAAAGCGCGCGTATCCATCACTGGCGCCGCCGAAGACGTGGAAAAATGTGTGCGCTTACTCGAGGCGTTGGTACGAGAGGATGAAAACTCGAGCATGAAGCGGTTTTATTGCCCTAAAGTTGTCATGGGCGCGTTTATCGGCAAGGGCCGGGGACATTTGAATAAAATTGAAGGCGTATCCAAGTGTAGGATTGTGATTTCTGACGAGCAAAAGGTGCACGAAGGGCAGACGCACGCGGTGGTGCAGGCGGTGGAGGTTCATGGCACGCCCACGCAGGTGGCGTTGGGGTATAAGCTTGCGTTGCAGAATTTAGACGCCGCGTTGCAATGCGCGCCCGACGTCGACGAAGCCAAGCTCGCGGTGCGCGAGAGCGGCCTGGACATTGATGATGCGCGACGCAAGAGGAAAAAGCCGAAACTCAACGAGGCAAAGGTGGAGTAGAATTGTTATGTAGATGATGACTTGTGTAGTAGCCACACATTGAGTCGTAGTTGACGCCGCGAGCGCGCGCGACGAGACATTGAAACGCGCGCGCGCGACTGACAACCGCCACATTATTCGACGCGCTTCGGCAGATATGGATCTCATACCCAAACCCCGATCGGATCGCGAATCAAAAACTCGCACGCTTGAGTTCTTTTGGAAGGATCGAAACGTCGACGCGCTCGTCGCGAGACTGCTCGTCACGCGCGCGCTCCCGTTGGATTTGAGACGTCGCATCGAACATGATGTTGAATGCTTAGAATGGCGCGAGTACTATTCGAAGATGAAGCACTACGACCAGACGGTCAAAGAACGACGACGAGATTTGATTCGTGAGCTGCGTCGGCTCGGGTGCGAGCCGCGCGCGGACTCCGCGCTGTGCAAGGGGTTCGTGTACCAGACGCTCGAGCCGACGACGTGGACGGCGAAAGCCGTCGCGCGACGCATGGCGGAGATGAAATACGTGCATTCGTACTGCGACACGTTCAAACGAGAGGTTGAGGATATGAGAGAAAAGTTTGAAAATCTTTGTGACAAATACATGTGTGAATACGACGACGAGCATGACGAGTATGACGAGTACGATAGCGATCGATTGGACGACGACCGCGCCGACGCGAGAGAGGCGGCGTGCGAAGACACCACTGGATACCGATATTTTGGAACGTACGTGAGCGAGTTGGCTAAAAGTTGGAAGAAATTTCCTAAGAAGTGGCCTTGGTCGATCCCAGACGACATTCCAGAAGAAGACGTAGACGAGGCTGGCGATCCTCGCGAGACGCTCGATTTGGAACGTTCTGAACTCGATGAAGACAACAAGGATGAGGGCACTGGCGCCGATGAAAACGACGAAAACGAAGAACGCGAGGAAGAACATGAAGAAGAAGACTCCGACGAAGACGATTTCGATGAGGATGGGTGGTCTGATGATGAATTTCATGAACATGTATGGTACGAAGACTCCTCCGACTGAGACGCGATCAATCGAAACCGCCGGCTCTGTAAGATGACAACTTTTAAAAATCAACCACACATCACAACACTGCATCTCCTCAACGATTACACTTTCCTAGCGAATTCGGGTTTTATTCACCCCACCGGCGTCCGCGACGATGTGCGTCGACGGCGCTCGCGAGTCGGTCAACTACTGTGCTGGGCGTTTAACATTTTTTTCACATGATGCTCGTACCGGTACCGGTACCGGTAAGAGTTTTCATTTCCAAGTGTTTTTTGGACATTTGACTTCAACTGACGGATGGTGATATTGTACAATGGATGCTACCGGTACTATGTGTTTTATGCTATGACGAGTATCTACGGCGTTATAAGCGCGTGTCCCAAATGCCAGTGGATTCGTACTTGCGCAAGTTGCGCACGTTGGCGTCGACGTCCCAATTCGGCGTGCGAGCGCGCGCTCGCTCGAATTCAACGGCTTCATCGCCGCGCGCTATCTTTGATGGCGCGTCGTTGTATTCAATGTCGATGAATTCGTGCGCTCGCGTTGATGGTTCGAGGAGCGGTTGTTGCGCCACGATGGTGGGCTCGAGGGCCTTTTGCGACACGGCGAGGCTCGAGCCGCCGCGCGGCTTGGCCATGAACGCATCCGACACGTCAAATTCTTCAAACACGGAATCGTCCACCGACGCTGGCGTGGCGTTTTCGTCGTGGGACACTCTGGTGTCGTCAGTGCTTGAAACTTCACTCACGCCATCGTCAGCGTCGGCATTGGTGGTGTCGCCGTCGCCGTCGCTCCCATTCGGCCAAAACACGCCCGCGACGGCGATTCGGCCAAAGCTTTCATCAATGACTAAATAATTTTGATCAGCGCCATCTTGTAAGTGTTTGACCATGGATGCGAGCGATGCGCCACCGTCGTGGCCATCCTTGCGTTCGGTGATGCGAATAGTGATGGAATCCACGATTTCGTTCACTGAGCGCACGCGCACGCGTCTCGCGTCGACGCCGATTTCCGCGGCTATTTCTTTACAGAAGAACACCTGCGTCGCGTGCTGCTTAAACTTCACCGCGGGCATTTCCGAGAGAATTTCAATATCAACAGTGTTCACTGCAAGGCCAGACGCGACGGTTTGTACGCGCGCGCGACGCGCGGCGGCGCGCACGGTTTCTTTGGGCGCGAGCGCCGGCGCCGGAAGCTGAATGCTCACATCCTCCATGGCGAGCTTCTGCCTCGGCGTGAGCGACATTGTCGCTTTACCGACCGTTCTCCACGTAAGCTTAGTGTTCGCTTCTGTGTCTTCGATCGCGACGAGACCTTCGCGCGCGGCGTCGGGAATCACCTTGTGTCTGCGCGCGGCTTGCGGCAGGCTGGCCCACGTCTTGAGCGGCGTCATGTCAAAGTACGCCACGCACGCGCGCGGACCGCCATCCGCACCCTTGGTCGTGTTCACTTGCTCATCGCGCAATGCGTAAATTTCAGGAGATTCCATCTTGTCCGAGCACGACACTTCGCACTCGAATCCGTGCTCGTACTTGATGGCGCGCAATAGCGCCACGTTTTGTTCGAGCGCGTAATCGAGCGTCAAGAAATCAAGCCTCTTGCCGCGCCATTGCGCGCGTCCGAGGAGCTTATTCAAGCCCTTCAAAAAGTCCGACACGTCTCCTGGTTGTGTGGTCGTCTTGTGGGTGATGACGACATCTTTACCTAGGCATATGCCACCGGGAATCGTGGGGCACACGATGCCGATGCGGTCGACTTCCTGTAAACCGGCGGCGCTCGTGAGCTCCTCGGTAGCCTTGTCGATGAGGTTCTTGCACAGTGTCACGCTATTGGCGTCGTGTTCGTACACAATAACCAATGTGTCGTCATGTGCGCTGTCACCAAGCCTGGCGGGGAACTTGACGGCGTCTGAAATGAACACCACGGCTGGATACACGCGTTGCATGTTGGACCGAAGCGCGCGCTCGTCGAGCGGAGACGGGACATTGGTCGCCGTCGTCTTGTTCGCCGCGCCCGTTTCCACCGTCTTCACCGTCGTCGCGAGATGGTTCGAGCTGCCTACTCTTGAACTCTTCAATGTTCTGCCGCTCTTCACGCTTCGACCATCGTCCGTTTGGAGTTTCATCGCCGCCATCTTGAGCAGCTGATACTCGATGTTGTTTGGCGTGTATTCGGGCGGAACCTCGTTGTCCGCCAACTCATCGAGTTCCGCGAGTGCCATGCCAAGATTGAACATTTGCGTCTTGACGAAAGGTGAGTTGTTCGCGCACTCGAGCGCGCGGCGGTAGTATCGCACCGAGTCCTCGACGCGACCTTGAGAAAGACGCGTGACGGCCAAGTTGTACAGTGCCGGGTAGTAATCCGGCTTGATGGTCAACGCCAATCGTAATTGTTCGTTGCACGAAGTCGATGCGCCTTTGCACCAGTCCAACATGGCTAAGTTTGTTAATGCTTCGACGTCCATTGGGTCATTTTCGATGGCGAGTAAATAGAGCGCGGCGGCACGCTGATGTTGACCGCGGCGAAACGCCAAGTTGCCGAGCTTCACTTTGCTCTTGGCGTGTTTGCCGTCAATATTTAAAATGGCTTTGAATTGCGTCTCTGCCTTGACCCATTGCCCGAGTTTGACGTACAACAGCGCCAATGCGTATTGCGCGCGCGTATCTGTCGGACGCACGTCGACGGCGCGTTTCATCCATTCCTTTGCCTCGGCGACGGATCCTTGCGCCTCCATGACGATGGCCAAGTTGAACATGCACTTGAAATAGTGCGGTTCGCGATCGAGCGCGGCGAGGTAGCCCAACCGCGCGTTGGTGTAATCGCCCATGTGAAACGCCGCGGTGGCGCTGTTGAAGTGACCAATTGCGCTCACGGGATCTCGACGAATCGCCAACGCGTACGCGGTGCTCGCCTTTGACATTTGGCCCTCCTGATAACAAATGTTCCCCAGCGCAATCTGACGTTGCGACGTCGCCGCAAGCGAGCAAGCTCGCTGCGCCAACGCACGCGCGAATTTTACTTCACCAGTCAAAGCATAAGCGATCGCCAAGCCATGTATGGCGTCGACGTGGTTCGGATTACGCGCGGTAATACGCTTGTAAATCAATTTTGCCTCATCGATTTTGCCGTTGCGCATGGCGTCGGCGGCGTACGCCATATCATCGACTTCGTATTCTCTCATCGTACCACGCGTAAGGAACGAATTATCCATCACCGGTGTGATGAAATCCATGAATATATCATCTTCGGCGAAACGAAGGGTGAGCTTTTCACGATCCCAAATGCGACGGCTAATGTAACCGACAACGATGAGGTACGCGAGCGTAGAAATACCCGCGACAGTCCATGATGTTTTGTCCGTCTCTCGACGACCGGGCGGCGGTGGAGCGGCTGCGGGTATTTCGTACGTGGCATCAGGGATACATCGCACGTGGTCGATGGCTTCCTGAACTTCGACGCTCAGTTGTCCGTCGGCGCGCATACGAGGCGTCTCTCCAATCCAAGCGGGATCGCCGCTGACGGTGCCTGATGGACACGAAGTACACGCCACCGAACCGAACGAGCTCGCAAAAAAGTTGTCATCGCAGCTTATGCATTCAAATTGACCCGTAAGCGGTTGTTTCATGCCTCGCGGACAGGAAGAACATGATGAAACACCAGTAGTTTGCGCTACGGAGCCCGCGGCGCACGGCGAACAAAATGTCGTCCCCGTCACCGGCGCTTCTGAACCTCTCGCACACGGTGTGCACGCCACGGCGTTATATTCAGCGGAATACGAACCAGTTGCGCACAAGGTGCACACGGATGGAGCCGAGACGTACGATCCGGGCGCACAATTGATGGCCGGAGGGTTGAGAATCGTCGCGCCGACACTGAGCGTGTTCGCAGTCACCGCCGCAGATAGTTTATCGAGCGTCATTGTCAAGTACGTTTGGTTCCATACACCACCGTATGAAGCAGGTTGCATCGCCGGCGTTGTCACCCAAAACGCAACGATGACAGAGCCTTGCGTGATGCCAATGACGTCAATGTCATCCGCGGTGGTGCCGTCTCCAATCGACGCCGCGATTCCAGCCTTGAACGTGTCCTCCTTCGTGCTCGTCCAACCCGCGACGCTGCCATCCAAGCGTAAGGTAATCTCGGGAGGTTTTATATTCGCCGTCACGGGTGGCGGTGATGGCGGTACCGGCGGAGGCGGAGACGGTGGAGGTGCCGGCGGTGGCGCGGGCGGAGGCGGCGCAAGCCCGCACGCTGTCTGCCCAACCGCGCCGAATGTCCCTGTGCCTTCTGCACACGGTTGTGCTTCAGTATTTCCTTCGTCGGGACAATACGTGTTGACAGGACATACTAAGCACACATCACTCGTCGATGCACCGACTTCAGCGCTATACATGCCTCGTGGGCACTTTGTGCAGTCGTCCAATGACACCGCTTCGACGAGTGTGCCGTACGTACCAGCTGGACACGATGTACACGACGTTTGGCCTCCTCCGCTATATGTGCCGGCGCCGCAAATATACTGCGCTGCCGAGGAAGTCACGTCGTCGCAGTACATACCAGGAGGACAATACGTACATCCAGTCTGACCACCGTCGCTAAACGTCCCCGACGCGCAATCCGCGTTCAACGAACCGTCAATCGCTGGGCATTTTCTACCAGCCGGGCACTTTGTACATGCAGACACCGTACCACCAAAACTAAAGTAACCAATCTCACATTTACGTTGCGAATTTTTTGTAATGTCTGTGCAATACCGTCCAGCGTCACACGGTGAACATGAAATGGCGTTGCCGACGCTAAACGATCCCAGAGCGCACGCTCCTTTGAATATTGGCGTCGGACAGTAGGACCCTGCAGGACAATCGTCACACGCTGTCGCGCCGTCTGCAAGGGCGATTTCACCAATTTCACACAGTTTTGGGGCTTCACCGGCGACGGCACACGAATAGCCCTTGGGACACGGGAGACACGCCGCCCCGGATGACGCCACCGGTTGCCTAGACGCATCCGTAGGATCATAAGGCACGTCAAACGCGTTTGACTGCAACGTATAACCGCTATAAGTTCCTACTCCGCACTCTAGGTATGCATCTAGGCCAACTGTGGGGCACGACTTACCCGGCGGACACGACTTACACTCGCCTTGACCAGCTTCATCCTGGTACGTGCCAACGCCACACGGGGTACACACCGTCGACCCTTCTTCAGCGAATGACCCGGCGGCGCAAATTACTGGTGATATCGTCCCCGAATTCGTACACTTATAGCCTGACGGACACGCGGCGCAAACCGCGGTACCTGCGACCGGCGAGTACGTTCTGGCGTCGCACACGATACATACGGAACTTCCTTCAGCGGCGGCGGAACCGGCGGCGCAAATCGTTGGCGTATGCGTCCCTTGATTCTCACATATATACCCCGCTGGGCACGCCTCACACACTCCTGCGCCATCCAGTGCGGCATATGTACCAGGATCACATACCGTACACGCTGTACTCCCCGCCGCAGACGCGGAACCTTTGGAGCATATAGTGGGATCCACCGTCGACGCAAACGCGCAGGCGTAACCCGCCGGGCAAATCTTACACAGCTCCCCGGCGACGTCGTTGTACTTACCCACAGCACAAGGCACGGGAATCGTCGATGTTTCCGACGCGCATTCAGTACCCTTTGCACATTGCTGACACGTCGACTGGCCGCCGCCCCACGTACACGTCACCGCCGTCGCCATCGACACCAATGCCGGCCCACACCCCGTCGCAATCGCCGCCGGCTGCGTCGTAGCATCACACGCCACGGAATACACGCCAGCTGTCGTTATCGACGGCACGCACGACAAAGACATCGTCGCCGCATTTCCACCCGTCTCCACCGGGAACACGCACGGCCCAGGCGTCTCGCTCAAAAACGCTGCGCCACCCGTCGTGAACGTACACGTCCCCACCAACTGCGTGCCGTCATACGTACCATCCGTATACGTCGCTAATATCGTATCCTGCCAATCTATGCCCGAACAATCGCTCGCGATGGCGTACTCGCACGTCGCCGTCGGCCCCGTCGCGTACGACCCCGCGCCGCACTGCGTACACACCGAATTCGTCCCCGACACCGTGCTATACGTCCCTTGCGCGCACGGTAAACACGTCTGCGACACATCATCGAGGTACTCACCATCCACGCACGTCTGCTGCGCGCGAACACGGCGCGACATCGCCAGAGTTGCGATGAGCCAGAGCCACGCCATCGCAAAAGGCCGCGTGCGGCTGCGCTTCCGCACGCGCGCGCCGACGCGCATGGCGCCTCGCGGACGGCACCGGGACGCTCAACGCAGACGTGTGCGTGTGAAACCGCGCGTGAGAGGCGCGTTGGCGCCCGGCGCGGCGCACGGCGGGGGCGTTTGTGACGTCGGTTGGTGTCACGCGAGAGACAGAGGGGGACGAACTTTTCGTCTAAACCCTAGTTAGGGTTTAGGTCCGTTTTATACGATTTGATTATTGATACTATTCCACATGGGCTACGTACGTCTACGTGACTATCGCTCGTCCCACGCGCGTTCGTCGACAGCGACGCCGGTGTGTCGCGCGACGTCATTCACGGCGACGAGCACGTCATCACCGATGGTGAGCTGTGCCACGGACACGGGTTGACGGTCGTCGGTGGCGCGAATGAGACGGACGGTTTCGGCGTTTTGGAGGAGCACGGCGAGGCGAGCGCCGGTGGTTTTCACGCGAGCTTCGATGAGGACGAGGGAACGGCGTTCGATTTTCACTCGAGCGACGTTGGCGACGCGCGTGCGACCGTGAGAGTCGCAACATAGGATTTCGCTTCCAGCTTTGAGCTCGCTGAGGTAGGCGGTTTTGTCGTCGGGCGCGGCGCAATACGACGCCGTCGGTCCGGCGTTGACTCGAAACGGACGGACGTTTACGTACCCGCATTCGACGTTTTCGGCGTGCACGAGAAACAACCCCGAGGCGAATGAGCCTACGAGCATGCCTTCACCTTGAGCGAAATTCACGCACGCATCGACGGCGCATCTATCGCCAGCGCCGACGCGCTTGACGTCTGTAACCGTCGCCGCGACCAAATCGACTCGACCGTCGTCTCTCGACGCAAAGTGCTCGCGAAGTATAGCATCAATCGCGCGCACTTCCTTCGGGTCTGAAGTGCATAAAACCACGCCGTCCACGCCGGTTTCCAACGCCTCAAGCATCGTCCGCGCGCTCGTCGCGTCTCGAACGCGGGCGAATAATCGAGTCGACGACGACGACGCGTACGCCGCCACGAGATTTTCCGCGGGTATGATGCCCCAATCTTCATTCGCATCCATGACTACTATATCAGGCGACGACGACGATGCCGCGCGCACGGCAGCCTCGCACTCCTCGGGCGTGGAAATCCTCACCACGCGCGCGCGCGACGTCGACGTCCCGCTCGCGTCCACCACCCTCGACCCATCCTCGCTCACCTTCAACACCTCCACCGCGCACGCCGCGCGCACGCGCGACCCAAATACATCATCCGCGCCCGACACCACCACCGTGCTCGACACCCCTAGCTCCACCGCCGTCGTCACGCACTGTAAAACATCCGTCTCAATCCACACCTCTCGCACGCGGTCTCCCGCGCGCCGCGCCGCGCGCAGCACCGCACACGCATCGCCGCGCGCGCCGCCGCGCTCTCGAAACCCCTTGCGCGCGATCGCGCGCGATGCGGGCGCGACGCACGCGCGCGACGACGCCATGCCGCGCCGAGGAATGGCGTGCGCAACTGTTGTTGGGTGTCCCATGTGGACACATGTGGCCCGCGCGACATTTCGCGCCGCACAGGACGCCACACGACGACCGAACGACGCGCGCAATGCGCCGAACGATGATGATGATTGTGCTCGTGACGCTGTGCGCCGCGTGCGGGGTGCGAGCGATGGATGACGACGATAGCGCGCAAGACATGTTGGCGGATTTCATTGCGAGCACTGGGACGGTGGCGTTGTACGACGAGAACACGGGGGAAAAGATTGAAGGATCGATGGCGATCGTGAGCCCGAGTTGGGAGCGCGGATCGTCGCACGTTGGGGTGTTTTTGCCCGCGGCGGCGATTGATAAGAAAGGGATGACGACGACGACGGTGACGTTGTGCGAATTCACAAATCCAAACGCTTGCCTCAACGAGAAACCGTACGCTGGAGCTACGGATGAATTCGCGTGCGGCGAGGATGATGAAGCGCGGGATGATACGGGGTTCGATTGTGATGAAGTCGAGGTTCCGATTGAGCCAGATGGTGACTTGTCCGTGGACATTGAGCTCGAAGATCCGGAATCCGAGGTGGATTACGATGACGCGCCGGCTCCAGCTCCAGCTCGGAAGCTGCTTTCGACCGCGCGTCTCGGCCGCGCGAATCCACGTCGATCGCGTACGCTTCGCACGTCTGGTGCGCGCGGAGCAATTCGTGGGTGATTGTAGTGACACCACGCATTCGCATTCAAGACTGTGAAACACCGCGAAAGGACGCGCGCGTGTCTCACGACACGAAACGATGCACACGATGTGTGCCTAGATTTGTTTTACAAAAACACCGTTACAACTTACTGTACTGTTTTACGGCTCATGCAATCACGAAGTTGATACAATAACTGTGCGCCTTCGACTTTACTCGCCAATACGCTCAGCGACTTACCTTTGGCGCCGCTTCCGAGCCAACACGCGACGGCTAACGCCGACGCTTCAACCTCGTTGTCTTCGTCGTCGCCCACCGGTTTGGGGACTAATATCACGCACCCATCCGCGACAGATTTCAACTTTTCTATCGACTTGGCGTGCGTAATTTCTTCGGGAATATCACTCGAGCTCGATCGCGCGCCACCGATAGATGCTTTCGCCCCGGGTTCGTCTTGTTGGCGCGCTAAAATCGTTTCCAATTCCGCCGCCCGCACGCGCACGACTTGTTTCTTCATGTGAGGATACACCGCATCCAAGCCTTCCTGCGTGATTCTGTACGCGCATTTCACGCCTTTGACAATTTGACGCTCAAACGCACGAACACCGCACGCGACGACTTGTAGACCCGCGCTGGTGCCATCTTTCGCAGTCGCCGTGAGCACTTTACGCGCTCCTTTGGACAAGTAATACAACCGCTTCGGGGACACGCCGGGGAGGTCTGAATGTTGACGCGTCATGAGCGCACCATCCAGCGCCAACGCGTCACTGAGCCCGTAATGTTTCGTTATGCTCGCCACCGCGCTCGAGTCGTCAAACTTGATCACAGGCGCGACTCGTTTCTTCTCGTTCCATTCGGCGTTTTCCCGGGCGAGTCGATAGGCTTTATTGGCGTCGACGAATGGCAACGCCTCCATGTCCTCGGGAAGTTCTTTCGTTTTCTGAAACACGGTGATGAAGAATCCACCGGTATCGTCTAAATGTGGAAACACCCGCACGCAGCGTTCGAGAGGAAACTTGTCGTACTCGGCGTCCCAGAACATGGTGCGCGCGAGCGTCTTTTGACGCTTGCGCCCGGCAGAGTCATCGAACGATTCATGAAAGCCAAAGACGTCACCAACCTTCCAATACTTCATCCCAGGCCGACGTTTAAGCTCGGGTAAGCTGCTAGAGACGTCGACTAATTCAACGCTTCCTTTTGCGCGCTTTAAGAGCGCCGCGACGACGGATTCATTCTCCATCGGGTTGAGCGAGCACGTGCTATACACCAACCGCCCGCCAACTTCTAACAACCGCAATGCGTGCGTGGCAATCTCGAGTTGTAACGTGTGCAAATCAACGCCACTCGATGGATTCCACTTGCGCCACAAATCCGGTGATTTGCGCAAGGTTCCATCCCCGCTACACGGTACGTCGGCCAAAATGCGATCAAACCGAAGCTTCGCGCCCTTCGCGTCGTACAACATCGGAAACAGCTGCGCTTGATGATTCGTCACCACCAGCGCCGGCGAATTACTCCGTTTACACTGATGTGTCAATAAATTACTCCGCTGTAGCGACGCATCATTCGCGATGACGACACCGCTCGGCGACTTGCCGCCTTTTCCGCTCGCCGCGTGCGACATTTCCAACAACTGACTCGTCTTACTCCCCGGTGCCGCGCACATATCAATCACGCGATGCCCAGGTTTAACGTCCAGCAGCAACGGAGGAATCATACTCACCAACTCCTGACGCGTCAACGCCCCAGTCTCGCCCGCTTGCTTTAAAAACTCGTGCAACGCCACCACCCCGCGCGACGCAGACGCCTTCAACGTCGCGTCCCTCGCCACATCAATCTGAAACGCCAATCGCTCTGGGTACCACCCCACGCACTTAGGCGCACGCATCGTCCCTTCTCGCGCCAACGCCGGGAGCACATCGCGCTCGAGTCGCCGACGAATCGCACCGAGAAGCTTGGAGCTCGCATTCACGCGAAACGTGAGCGGCAACGGCGTCTGAAACGCGCGCATCATGCGCGCGAAATCATCCTCATCCGCGCACACGCCCTGGGCGCGGTAGTACGCCTCGAAGCGGTCGTTCGTGCGCGCGCCGCTCGCGCCGACATCGGCGTCGTCGGCGGCGTCCCGCGCGCGCTTCACGCACGCCGTCGACATGATGTGGCGGCGCCGACGCAGGACGGTCGGGAACAGTGCATATTTAAATCCTATACCCTCCATTATTTCACGATCCGGCGGAATGGTTCAGAGATATAATGTCTTATATACAGTATAATATGTAATTGTATTAAAGTGTATTTTATATATTATTTGATAGACTTTAATAGATGTAAAATAGTGTGCACATTGATGATACAAAGTTGCCCTGGCGTGCGATCGAGCCGCGCCCCGTACAGGTGGCCCGCGATCGACGTCACGCGCGCCGGCACACCGCGACGTCGATCGCACCGATCGCGCGCGAGACGCATCCCGAACGCGCGCCTCGCCTCGCCTCGCGTAAAACTCGGCTCGACGCGTCGCGCCCCGGCATCGCGCGAGACGACGCGCGCGCAGAGGGGACGGAGACGGTCTCGAGGATGATTGCCGACGGTATTTCGCGCGCGACGGCGCCGCGGGGGACGAAACGCGCGCGATCGGGCGCGCGATCGGGCGGTGAGTTTGCGTTTTTGAAGTCGCTCAACGCGCCGCGCTCGCCGAGCGTGTCGTCGGAGTATGATTTGTTTGAGCAAGTGTTACGAGAGTTTGACGCGCGAGGGCTCGAAGGCGACGACGACGCGACGTTGCGCTTGATGGATGTGGAGGATGTGACGTTCCAGGAGGTGATGAATACGATTGAGCATGATATTGAAGTCGAGATTAGACGCGCGGATGTGCGCGTGAGCGCGGTGCGGGTGAAGGATGTGAAGTTGAAGTGTTCGTCGTGTAAGCACACCAAGGTGAAGGATGTCGACTTTGCGCCCGGGAAGAAGACGTGCGCGGCGTGCTTGGAGAAGCATAGAAATTATGAACAGCGCAAGAGAACGAAGAGACTCGAAGCGGAGAGTGATAATTCGAGGTATACGAAAGTTTGGAACGCGGCACAGACGGGAAACTCGTACGCGCGCGCCGCGGAGGCGGTGCGCTGGTCGAGACGCGCCGCGGCTCGCGAAGAATAATGCACGTCACCGGGCGCCTTTTATCGTTTTGTCACTGTTTCGCGTGCAAAACTTATTAGATTTGATTAGAACTACCATCCTCAACACTTTGTTACGCGTAGCGGTGAATGTACTGTCTAAGTAGTTCCATCGCGCTTCGACGAGATGTTTTTAATGCACGCACGAGCTTGTGTCTTCACTGCACTCCACGCGATGCGTCGCGCGCGCGCCGCCGAACCCGCGTGCACGCCCGTTCATGGCGACGCCAAGCGCATCAAGTCGTTGACCCCGAACGCGTGCGATGCGCCGCTGACGCCGCACACGCCAGCGGCGAGAACTCCGCAAAATCACGATGGCGATCGATTATTCAACTCGCCGCCGACGACGGTGCATCGTCGAGGCGCGGATGGACAAGGCAACGCGAAGGAACGCACGCACGGATATGTCGCGTCAGAGTCGCCAGCGTCGACGCCGATGGGGTTCACGCGACGGTTCTTCGCGACAGCGCTGTCGCGGGCGTTTGGTTCAAATTTGAAGACGCCGTCGCCGCGAACTTCGGATACCGAGCAGCAGGCGGTATCCGAAGCGTCGGCATTGCGCGAGTCGCTTCGAGAAGAACGTATTCGTGTCGAGGAATTGTGCGTGCGTGCAGGTGAGGCTGAAGCGTCGTTGGCGATTGCGAATACAAATTTGGCTGGGTTGCGAGCGCGCGTCGCTCGAGCCGAAGACGAAGCCAAGGCAGCCTTGGCTTTAGCGGCGGTGCAGGCGTCGCCGAGTATGGCGCGCGCGAAACCGGAGTGTGAACGTTCGCAGGCGGCGATGCGTCTGATTGCATCTTACTTCGCATCGCGACGGTGCGATAGTTGTGGATTGGACGAGCTTCTCGCCAGCGCTCGAGAAGCGGATTTAGACGTAGACGACGTGCTCCGCGCGCTGGCGCTCTTAGCTGTGGATACACCCTCGCGATCGAGTTCGTTCATGGTGATGATCCATCAAATTTAGTAATGCTTGATGATGTTGTACTATAATACATTTGTGTTTTTTGCTACCAAAGTGTTCGCTCCTCAGCGCAGTTGCCGCACGGCGTCTTGAAAATAATTCTGAAACTGCGTGAAATTCGATCCTCGACCGCTACATTTCGCAGTGAATAACGCCGATTTTGCCGAGACATTGACGACAATTTCCACGAGGTACGTGTCGTGCGCACCGTCTCGGTCAATCGCGTAAAAGTAAAACTTCATCGCATCTGGTTGTCCGCCGCTCGCCATGGTCGCGATGTGGTGCGCAGTCATGTGGTGCGATAACGCGCTAGGACCCGACTGTGCGAGCGCGCTCGTTGATTCGAGTGCGATCTGCACACCAGATGCAACAATGGTTGACGATGCCCACTTAGATTGGAAACTCGCCGGGTCGAGCGCCGGAGAAGGCGTGAGAGCGAACGCGGTCGGCGTCGACATAGCCGCGGTTGCTGGGACATCGATATCAAGGAGTGACATCAGGTTCACAGCGGAACCTCCGGACGCGGACGCGTTATCCGACGCGTCATCGGCTCCAAAATCAATCATATCTGCGTGATCTAACAATGAAGAACCCACCAAGTCTTCCGTCTCCGCAGCTGGCTCATCGTCGTTGTATGTTCGTCTTGTCGCGGCGTCCGGATTTATAAACGTTTCGCTTGGACATTCGTACAGCACGGACAGAGTATTCATTTCGGTAAACACCATGTCAAATGTCTTTTCATCGACAGTGGATTCTTTAAATGTATATATCGGAGACTTGTCTCGCGAATTCACCACGCGCGCCGCCGCCTCAACATCTCGCTCCAAAAGTCGGTAGTACACCATCGCAGTCTCGCGCACTTCTTGATCAAGGTCGCGCGCGCCTGCCTCCAACGCCGAGCCAAGCATCGCTTGCATTTCGGGTGGACGTTTGAAAAATAATTTCATCGCGCACGCCAAGAGTTGGATTCTAACGCGAGGCGTAACTTCGTCCGACAAATTCAGCAAGGATTGCTCGACGTAATAGGGTGCTGAGGGTATGTCCTCACCGTACTCGCCGTAAATCCAAATCAACGCTAGCCGCGCTTTGGGCTCGCTGATGTCATACAAATCAATATTTTCCATGGCCTTTATACACTTTCCCGTATGTTTCGGACGCTTGCGTAGAATGTCCGCCGCCACGACAATGGTCTCCGCGGTGACGTGATCAATATCGAGATCGAAAAAGAGCAACAAGCGGTCGACGATACCATCAATGTCATCCGCGGAGACGAGTGCGATGGCTCCAACCGCACGAACGCTTGCGCAGGCGATCGCCGCATCTACGTCGGTGACGTACTCGGTCAACTCGGTGACGATGGCGTACGTATTTTGCGCGTCAGCGATGTCAGTTAGCATTGAAAGCTTCAACCGTTTTACGGCGTTGGAATCAGACGCTCGGAAATAGAAACTCTTGTAATCTGTCGAAAACAGCATGGGTGCGCGTTTCACGAGCAATCGGATGTGTGCCCACACCGCGTACGCCGTTTCCGCCAGGCCGCTATTGGCGAGCGTAAACAACGGCGCCTTGATGCGCTCTAGTACTTGTTGATGCACGTCCGGCATACCAAGCGTGATGTTCAAAAATACTTTTACCGTACCGAGCACTATCGCAGAGTTTGGCGCACCTAAACGCGATTCGAGTGCGTTCATGATGTCAAACGTTTCTTCGCTCGTCTCCAATTCGTACGCGCTCACCAAATCCAAAATTAGCACCTGATTCCACTCGCTAAACGACTTTATCCTATTTATCAAAGCGTAGACAATGGGTTTTGTCGCCAGCGTTCGCACACCATCGATTTCTTTGAGCACAATCAAGCAGTTACCAACTACACCAGCATCCAGCTCTGCAATTAGCATTTTTCTCAAATCATCCAACAGCGACGTCTCGCGCACCGCCGTTGGATTCAAATCATAAATCTTCAACACCCCCATCGCAGCTACGCGTCGAGGATACGGATGTTTATCAACCAACCCTTTCTGCACCGCACCAACCAAGTACTCGCTTAAATTCTCCACGCGTAAACTCGCCATGCTTCGTATCGCCAACCCGCGAATCGTCGGATTCACATCCGCGCAATCCTTCTGCAACGTATTCACCGTCAACAACGCCAAATCGCTCTTCTGTCGCGCGTAATGCGTGATATAATGATACAGCATCTTTTTACACGCCACATCCGACGTGTGCGCGTTCATGACGACATCGGGAAATAAAGAGCTCGCGTCCACGTTCACCGTGAGCAACTGCAGCACCTTTCTAAACAACACCCGCCGCTGCGCGTTCGCGGCGTCCGCCTTCGGCCCATCCGCGGGCTTACCCGCGATCGCGCGCAACGTTTTACTCAATTCCACCACCTCATCGCGCCGCGGCATCGCGCGCGTCGACGTTGCCCGCGGTGATGCGCGCCAATCTGATTACAACCAATCGAAATCTCGTCGCCTCCCGACGCCGTCTCTCTCGCGCGTGGCGACGATCCTCGCGCGTACGCGAGATAAATCGACGCCGTGCGTGCGTGCGCGCGTGTTGCGTCGCGTCGTGCGGCGTCCAGTGTTCGCGCGTGCGCGGGCTCGCGACGCGCGATTGCGCGTCAAAGTGTGACGCGCAGCCACTCTCTCGCGCATCTCCACCGCGCGCGACGCAGACACGGGCGCGCGGCGCGAACATGTGGCGGTACATCGCGCGCCGCGCTCGCCGCGCGGTCGCGGCGACGTCGACGTGCGCGGCGACGACGTCGGCGGCGACATCATCATCGGCATCGATGATTCGCCGCGCCTTTTCTGTGTCACCTCCCGATGCGCCAGCGGCGGCGTCGGCGGCGCCCTCGCGCCGATGGAACGTCGACGTCGACGACGACGGTGGTGTTGGACTCGGCGTCGCGCTCGATTACGACGATCGCGCGCGTGCGGGGACGTCGGCGGCGTCGACGGCGCAGCCGCGGAGAGACTCGAGCTACGAAGAGTACGTGAGCTCCTTAACGCCGCGACGGGCAAACGTGGTGATCACGCCTGGTGATATGGATGGTGCGAGCGGTCGTTATCGTGTCGAGGTCACCACGGGGCGTAATCGAGGCGCGGGCACGAGCGGGCGGGTAGAGGTGACGTTTGTGGGCGGGGACGGTATCACGTATCCCGTGTCGTTGGAGTACGAGAACGGATTCTCGCCTGGATTCAGTCGAGGGTCTACGCTGCCGTTTAGAATAGCTGCGAGCGCGCGGTTGGGGGATTTGAAGCGCACGCGCGTGCGATTGATTCCGGAGCTCACGGAAGTTGGACGCGGGTGGTTTTTGGAGGATATTAAAGTGACGTGCGAAGCGACGGGCGAACAGTGGTTATTTCCGTGTCATGGATGGTTCGGACACAGTGACGGAGGTGATGGGAAGCATGGTCCGTTCACACAAGATCTCGAGTCCAAGCGCCCGGAAGATTTGCAATCGCCGCTGTGGGTAGAAGGGCAGATTAGAAAGGAGCGCGGGGAATTTGCGTGCGCCGTCGCGGGAGCGGCGGTGCCGCACATGGACAAGATGAAAGAAGGCGCGCGCGCAGTGATGCGCCGCACACACGGTCACGGTGGCGAAGACGCGTACTTTAGTGTGCGAGGTCCAGACAACGTCATAGGTATGGGGATCGCGGATGGGGTGTATTTGTGGCGTTGGCAGGGCATAGACGCTGGCGAATATAGCCGCGCGCTCATGAGCTCCGCCGCCGATGCCCTGAGTTCTGGAATTATGAATCGTCCTACGGCGATGTTAGAACACGCGCATAAGACCGTCACCAAAGCGGGCGTGAAGGGAAGCTCCACCGCGTGTGTTGTTGTCATCGAAACGGTGCACGGGTTGTTGTATTGCGCCAACGTCGGAGACAGCGGCTTTATGCTCATTCGAGGCGCGCCCGGGGAACGGTACTGCGCGCACAGAAGCCCACCGCAAGAACATGATTTTGGTTGTCCGTTCCAACTCGGCCATCACGAGGCGAGTGATAAAGCGACAGACGCGATGATGACCAAATTGTATCTGGAACACGGCGATATCGTCGTTCTGGGCTCGGATGGGCTCTGGGATAATTTGAGCGAAATCGAAATAATAGAAAGCATCGAGTCTTCCGTGCCTATTAACGCGGCGCATGGTGAACGCGCGATGGATGTCGCGGCGAGAAACCTACTCACAACTGCGTACGAGGTCAGTATGGACAAGTCGCGTTCAACACCATATTCGCTATCGGCGACTGAACATTTCGACATGGTGTACTCTGGAGGGAAACAGGATGACATCAGCGTGTTAGTATGCTACGCAGGTGCCGCGCCGACGCCCGCATACAATGATTTGTCGCACGCGGCGGCGAGGCAGGCGTGATTACGCGTCGAGTTTATCGAATATGCCAGAGAAAATTTTCGTGGCGCGATGTAAAAAAATGTACCGAATCTTGAGCATAATAATTTACAATTTATCTTCACACGTCAATGACGCTCAAGTTCGTCTCGCCGCGCCACACCTTGCCTGGTTGTACAACAACTGGCTTTCCCACCGCCGCGCTTTCGATGCAGCAAAAGTTCTTGTAACACTCCTTCATCGTGAGATGCGGATTCCACACCACAGTGTCCGTCCAGCCTGCGGTATTCTCCACCGCCACCGCGGCCCCACTACCGACGTAGAGCAAGGTCTCGGGATCGGTATCGAGATAGATGCGATCGCACAATTCCAACCCAAAGAACACGTCTTTGTGATCTTGCACGCGCGGCGGCGGGTTGATTGGATCGATGTTTTTATCCAAGTACGTCTTGCCCATCAAACCGCGCGCAAAAACCCCAGAATTCGCACAATCTGTCACTTCAATATACGTGTGCAACGCCGCGGTAAAATCAATCGGCTTATCTTTACTCGTATTTTTCA
Organism: Ostreococcus mediterraneus; assembly: GCA_012295225.1. NCBI lineage: Eukaryota > Viridiplantae > Chlorophyta > Mamiellophyceae > Mamiellales > Bathycoccaceae > Ostreococcus > Ostreococcus mediterraneus. The sequence goes on from WMKK01000002.1 coordinate 157,604, forward strand.
CGCACAGCTCCATTTTCAACTTTTCCCGTCGCAGCGTCACTTCGTACGTCGCCTCAAACGGTTCATCCCACATCGAACGCGTAAAGTCATTCGGCTTCAACGCCAACATCACCGCCGGTTCAGGATCATCAGGATTGACATCCGCGCTCGATCCAATCACCTCCCAATCACAATTTCTCGCAAATCCATGCTGCTGCATCGCACCGGGACCAAATTGCGGGAAACACAGAGGCGCGCCTCCGCCGATGGGTTTCGTCTTGTCAAACGCCGCATCTGGTCTCACGTAGAGCACCTCATCTCCGCTCTTCTGCGTCCAGCTCGTGACACACGCACCGAACAAATAAACCGTACTCGTGCATCCATTTTTATGCGTCAAAAGCGCCACAGGAAGCCCACCGTTGCCGCGAGCGAAGCGAACAGAGTCTTTGATGGCAAAGGCTGCATTGAGCGCATCGATCTCATCATCCCCGCTCGCCGACACCGACGCGCGCGCGAACACGCGCGTTCGCGCACGAGTCGACCGTGTGTGCGCCACCACAGGCGTCGAACCGCGCACCGTGCGCGTGCGCATCGCCGCATGCATCGAACTCGTCGCGAGCGCCATCGATGTCTATGAAAGGCGCACAGTGACGCGCGCTCGAGCGGCACTTCTCGACTCCACGTCGCCGCCGAGCGCGACGGGGCGCCGCCGACGACGACGACGATGCCATCGAGCATGATTCGTCTCGCCGACGTGCACAAGCCTGAACGCGATGATAAGCGCTACAGGCGCTGCCGAGCGAGCAATGGCATGGAGGTGCTCTTGATTCATGACGCATCGTTGACGGGCGATATCGACGCCGGCGATGGCATGGATGACGACGCCGACGATGGATCGGATGGTGCCTCTGACGACGATGACGGTGCGTCATCACAAAGCGCGAGCGACGAGGGCGACGGTAGCGTTATGGACATGGATGACGACGAAGCCGGCGACGGCGCGGGAGGAGGCATGAAACTCGCCGCGTGCAGCATCGCCTTTGACGTCGGGTACTTTGATGACCCGCACGATTGCGATGGATTGTCACACTTTCTTGAACACATGGTGTTTATGGGGAGCGAGAAATTCCCTGGGGAGAACTATTTTGGGGACTGGCTCAACCAACACTGGGGCAGCGACAACGCGAGCACGGATAGCGAAGCGACGGTTTTTTATTTCGATGTCAATCCGAAAAATTTACGCGAGGCGTTGGAGATATTTAGTGGATTCTTTTTAAATCCTCTGGTGAAGTTGGATAGTGTGGATCGAGAGGTGACGGCGGTGGAGAGTGAATTTGAGCGCGTGGTGAATAACGACTATGTGAGAACGGAGTTGTTGATGTCGAGCGTGGCGCGCGAGGGACATCCGTTTACGAAGTTTGGATGGGGTAATCGCGCGTCGCTGACGCAAAGTGCGCCATACAAAGAAGGTCGCATGCGAGACGTGTTGCTTGAGCATTGGCGAAAGCACTATCACGCCAAGCGTATGTCCATCGCCGTCGTCGGCGCGGAGGATTTGGATACGCTCGAGTCGTGGATTGAAGAGATTTTTGGCGGGATGCGTAGCGATGGGGACGCCGCCGTGGACTTGACGGTGACCGAATCGTCGCCATACGCGAGCGTCGTGCCACTTCGCGTGTTGACGACGCAGGTGAAGGATGGACAGCACGTGGCGATTACTCACGAGCTTCCGGCGTGGACGCACAAAAATTACAAGCACAAATCCGCGGCGTATGTGGAAACTTTACTCGGTCACGAAGGACACGGGTCGCTGTTCGCCGAGCTCAAACGCCGCGGTTGGGCGAGCGATTTGCGCGCTGGTATTGGTGCCGGTGGTATTGATTCATCGAGTGCGGGGTCGTTAATGAACACTATGATTAAGCTCACGGATGAAGGCTTGGCGCACGTCGACGACGTCGTCGAGCTCTTCTTCGCGTACGTCAACATGCTTCGCGCCAAGGGTCCGCAGGAATGGTTTTGGAACGAACTCAAGCAGCTTTCGGACATTGATTTCAGGTTTCGTGAGCCCGAAGATGCGAGCGAGTACGCCGAGCGTCTTGTCGCTGATATTCGCAAATACGCGCCCGAAGACGCGCTTCGCGGCGCTGACTTGTTTGAGTCATTCAACCCGGATGAAATTAGCGAAATCATCAACTTGATGACGCCCGAAAAGGCGTTAATTCTCGTACAGAATCACGCGTGGACTGATGACGGCGATGACGTTGAGAAAGAACGATGGATTGGTTTCCCATATAAAAAACAGGAGCTCACTGATGCGACGTTGGCGCGATGGAGAGACGCCGACGCGGGTACGCTCCTGCATTATCCCGATCCGAATCCGTACATCGCGCGCGATTTCGAGCTCCGCGCACCACCGGGCGAGCATCAAGAACAACAGCTTTTTGCACCTAACATTGTTCACGAGTGCAAAGTAATGCGGCTGTGGCATCGCCTTGACGATAGGTTTAATCAACCGCGCGCGTGCATGTACTTTCAGATTTCGCTTCCAAACATTCCAAAGGGAGCTTTTGGTATGATGCTCACGCAGCTCTTCGTGGCGATGATTGAAGATTCCGTGAATGAGTCTTTGTACTATCCCGCACACTTGGCGGGTATGGAGGTTGACATTGGCGCCATGGCTTCGTATTCTGGGTTCGTACTTTCGTTGGAAGGTTTAAGCGACAAGCTCGGTGATTTGGCAGCGTCATACTTTGAAACGATGACATCACTCACGATTGACGCCGAAAGATTCGAGAAGCGCAAGGAAGAGCGTCTTCGAGATTGTCGCAACTTATGCTTGAACCCATCGAAGCACGCAAAGCGTACGTTGGAAGTGTTGCTAAAGCAAACGGATGCCACGCAGGAGGAAAAAGTTGCCGCGCTCGAATCCATGTCGGTGCAAGACTTGCAAAGCTTCGCCGACGGTATCTGGCATCACGCGCACGTGGAAAGTCAGATGGTTGGTAACTTGACGCAAGACGAAGCGCGGCGCGTCGGTGAGCGCATTCGCGCGTCGTTGCCCGGAGCACCCATTCCTGACGACGCTTGGCCAGAGACGCGCATCGCGCGCGTTCCGCAAGGTGCGCATTTATTCAGCATCAAAGCCATCAACGACGAAGAGACGAACAACGTGGTAATTTACTACTTTCAGCTTGGCGTCAGTACGTGGATTGAACGCGCGTTTGTGATTTTGATGCAATCGCTCATGCATGAAAAGCTTTTTGATCAGTTGCGAACAAAAGAAACGCTCGGCTACAGCGTAAATTGTTCGTTTGACTCTACGCATGAAATTTTAGGATTCCGCGTGCTCGTCGAGTCGGCGTTTCACCCACCACATTTCGTTTCTAGTCGCATGGCAACTTTTCTCAAAGCATGGCCGCAGACGCTCGAGAATATATCTGATGCCGAGTATGAAAAGACGAGACAAAGCGTCGTTGACGACATTTTGGCCGAAGACATTAATCTTCGCGACGAGTCTCAGCGTCACTGGGCACACATCGTCAATCAAAAGTACCAATTCCACCGCGGACGTCACGTTGCGCACATGGTTTCTGGTATTACGAAGCAACAAGCGGCCGACTGGAGTCGAAAGCACATTCAACCATTCGACTCGCAAAGCCGACACGTGAGCGTGCATATTCACGCGAAGAACCATCCAGTGCCCGCGCCTGGGCACGAACACGTCACGGGGATGGGCGACGCATATTTTGACACGTCCATCGACTTGAAAGCCAAGTGGGGGTTTTATCCGCATCAAGGTGATGCGCGCATCGTCGAGGAATTGATGATTCCTGATGCAAGCGAAGCGGCGGCGCATCGCGCCATCAGTCGCGCTGGAAAGCATTTGGATGAAGACACAGAGATGATTCAAGAGAAAACGACGTCGTTGCGTACGCAATGGGCTGCAGACTCAAAAGCCGCCAAAGAAGAGTGCGGGGCGAATTGTGCGTGTCGTCGCCAGAAAGCGGCACCCGTTTTCGTGTTGCCGCCTATGAAAAAACTCTGATGACGGGCGTTACGGTACTAGACAACGGACAACAAACATAATAGATTTCGGTAGTTTGAGTAGATCATAAGTTGAAAGCATTCGTATTCGTTAAAATTAAAAAATTACCAATGTGTTGGTACAGCTTGAATTCCGTTAAAATGATTTGGTGGACAGAGAGTTTATCATTATGCCCATCGCCCGGCGTTTTTGTTCTTCTTCGCCGCGCCGCTGCCTGCAGAGAAAGATTTCGCCTTTTCCTTTTTCATAGCCGCTTTTTCAGCCTTGCTCATTTTAGACTTTGCAACGATTTGGGATTTTTCAATTTCGTTCTTTTTGGATTCAAGTTTGGCATCGCGCGCGCCCGCTTCGTCGTTTTTGCCCAAGTAGTAGGCATAATCGCCGGCGTAGTCGGTGATGGCCCCTTCGTCAAACGCCAAAACACGCGTCGCAATTTGACGCAAAAAGTAACGATCATGCGAAATGGCAATCACAGTACCTTCAAATGAACGTATCGCGTGTTCGAGCATTTCCTTGCTCGGAATATCCAAGTGATTCGTTGGTTCATCGAGAAGCAACACGTTTGCTGGAGTGACCATGAATTTCGCCAACGCGAGACGCGCCTTTTCACCGCCAGACAAAAACTTGACGGGCTTTTCGTGGAACGGCGTGCTGAACGCCATTTGACCAAGAAGTGCCTTAAGCTCGTTGAGTTGTGCATCTGGGGCGGCTTCGACTAGAGTTTGTAACACGCCCTTGTCGCGGTCGAGTCCTTCGGCTTGGTTTTGATAAAAGTAGTTGACTTTGCACATGTCGCTGTCGCCGATTTCAGCGATACCAGAAATAGGTTTCTCTCGTCCTTGAATCAAACGCATGAGCGTAGATTTACCGCAACCGTTATCACCAATCATCGCCACGCGCTCACCGCGTTCGATTTGCAGCGATGTATTCTTGAACAATGTCTTCTCATCGTACCCGTGCGTGACGTTTTCCACCTTGGCGACGACTTGAGAGCTTCGCGAGCAATCGGGGAAGAAGAAGCGTCGACGCTTGGCAATCCAAGGCTTCTCCACTGGCTCTTCAAGAAGTTTATCGAGAGATTTCTGCGCCGCGGTCGCGCGACCGGATTGTCCACCGCCTGCTAAACGCGTTATCATATCACGCTGTCTCGCGACTTCTTTAACCCATTTGTCGTACGCGACCAATTGTCGGGACGAGTTACTCTCCTTCTCAGCAACGTATTGCGAGTAGTTGCCCTTGTACGTCGTCGCGATACCTCGTTCAATTTCCACCGTTTTCGTGCATAACTGATCCAAGAACTCACGATCGTGCGACACGATAACCATGGGCACGTCGAGAGACTTCAAGTACGATTCGAGCCATTGAATGGTGTCCAAGTCCAAGTGATTCGTGGGTTCGTCAAAAAGCAATAATCCAGGCTCTTGGAGCAAAATTTTACCGAGTGAAATACGCATCTGCCATCCACCCGAAAACGATGCGACGAGCCGATCGTTGTCTTCGGGAACAAAACCAAGTTCGGGCATGATTTTATCAATCGCTCTCTCCATTTTAAACAAATCCATGCGGTCGGCTTGGCGCTGCAACTCAGTTTGCTTGTCAATCAAAAGCGTCACAAGTTCCATGCTGGGGTTGTTTTCAAGCTCTTTGTTGATGCGTTCGAGGTTCTTCATGACTTCAGTCTCATCGCCATAGCTCGCCATGAATTCTTCGCGCACGGTGTTGGATTCTTTGACTTCAAACTCTTGCGTGAGGTAGCCAATCTTCACGCCTTGCGCGAGCATGATTTCACCTTCATCCGCCTCCATCTCACCCGTGATGATGCGTAACTGCGTGGTCTTACCCGCACCATTCCATCCAACCAAGCCAACGCGCTCGCCCTTTTTGCAATCCCAGTTTACACCATCCAAGATTGGCATGTTCTTGAAGGTTTTGCGAACGTTTTCGAGGCGCACGCCAGTAGTAACGCTCCCCGAGCTTCGTCTCGCCGATGGCTTAGCATCCTTGGCGAAAATATCGCGCAAGTACTTTGGAATAGGATTACCATCGTCTTCAACTTCGACTTCGTCGGGTTCGCTCCAATCGATCGCAGGGCCGATGTATTCGTGGTTTTCGTCAAACATGGGCGCCGGCGCCTCCGCCGCCTCCGCCGTCGCGTCTTCAGCCTCTTCTTCAACCGCAGCGGCGGCAACCACGGGCTCGGTTTTTGCCGGTTCCACGACCGACGGTGGTGGTGGCGGTGTCGCTTTCGCCACGGGCGTCGGTGTCGCCGCCACGGGCTCGGGCTCGCGCGCTGGTTCGGGTTCGGGTTCAGCGTCGACGACCTCGCGCGCGGGCTCCGGTGTCGCTTCAACCACCGGCGCCACCACCGCCTCCACCTTTGCCGGCGGCGGCACAAACGCAGGCTTCTTCGCCTTCTTCTTACTCTTCACCGGCTTTTCAAACGCTTCATTTTCCCAATCCAACGCCTCGGCGGGCGCCTCGACCTCCGCCTCCGCCTCCGCATCTGGCGCGCTCGCCTCCGTCGCCTTTGGCACCTTCTTATTCTTCTTCGCCTTACCCGCCGGAACGAAATCATCATTCTCCCAATCTAACGCACCGTCCCCGGCACCGTTCGCGCTCGCGCTCGCCGGAGCCGGAGCCGGAGCCTCCCGCGCCGCGGGTGGCGTCTTTTGCGTCTGCGCCTTGGGCACCTTTTTATTCTTCTTCGCCTTCCCCGCGGGCACGAAATCGTCATTCATCCAGTCCAACGACTCGCCCCCAGCGCGTGTCACCGCACCATCGCGCGCGCACGCGTCTGGGCCGCGCACCGCGCGCGTCACGCGCGCCACAATGCGCGAGGTTGCGTGACAACCCTGTGCACCAGTCGTTTGCGAGCTCGTGCGCGCCGCGCGCGCGACCGGCGCGGGCGCCAGCGCGCGCGATGCGCCGTACATCGTCGGTATGCGTCGACCTTGAGTCGAGTCGACCTCGCTTGACGCCACTCGCGCGGCGATGTGTGACGTGGCCCGCAGTTCGCGCCGCATGGACATGCCCATGTACGATGACGAATGCGCGACATACGGCGCGCCTCCGCCTGGCGTGCACTATTTCCCGCGCGCATTCGACGATGCATTTCTCGAACGCATCGACGCCGCGCGTGAGGCGGCGCCGGTGAGCTTGGCGAGCCAAAACATGGCGGCCGAGCGTCGGTTCATACGTGACGCGAAGCTCGCGGAAGACATTTCTCGAGCGTTTGTCGAGCCTGCGCGCGCGCGCGTCGATGTGGTGTGCAGCGACATACGATTCATCGATTATGATGCTGGGGGTTTCATTTTACCCCACGTCGACGGCGCGCGGGTGTGCGAGGCGACGGGGGTGACGACGGATGCATCGGTTTTGGTGTTTTTGACGACTGTCCCGCCGGGCGAAGGCGGCGAAACGGAGTTTTTAGTGGATGTGAATAGCGGCGACGAGGACGGGGTGTTGTTTAGCGTGCGTCCGACGAGAGGGGCGATGGTGATTTTTGATCACGCGTGCGCGCACGTGGGGCGGTGCGTCGGGAAGTATCCGAAAATTCTGTTGAGGTTGGACGTCAAGCGAAAAAGCGCGTAGCGATGTAGTGGTATAGTACTGTAGTGAGATGCGTGGTGTGCGCGTTGTGACGGCGATTCGCGTGTGATTAAATTACAACAAGCCGTCGCGGCGGCGCGCGCGCGCGCGAGCGATCTAATAAAATTCTAAAACATGAGGAATACACAAACGACGCCGAGTCGCGACGTACATTACGTACGTACGCGCGCGTCGACGCCAGGGTCCACATATGTGGAGTTTTCTATTCATTTAAGCACCGGTAATATCGTCATCGTCGTTGTCTTCCACGGTGTCGCCGTAATATAGCACGCATTCGAGGGACGAGTCTGGAAGAATCGGCGACGTTTCGTCGCGGTAGTAACGCCATCCCAACGTCGCGGCTCGACCAACCATGAGCACCGCCATGCCCTCCCATACGCTCGCCAGTGATGCGCCATCGGCGTTACCAGCGACGGTTATGGCTAAAACACCCGCGCCTGCGGCGATAGCCATGGCCTTGGCGAGGTAATCGAAATCAGATGCGCCTTGTAAGACGCCGTCGCCGACAAAGACGGCGCTATTGAGCGGTTGCAAAAGCGCGAGAATTCGGATGGGCACGACCGCCTCTGTCGCAATGTCCACGTCGTCGGTGAATAAATATGGAATCGACGGCGCGGCGAGGAATACGACGGCGCCGACGATGACGCCAGCACCGACGCCCCAGCCCAGGGCGCGGTCGGCGGCGATGCGAGCGCCGACGACGTCATTCTTACCCAAACTCGCTGCTACGAGCGCCTGCGCGCTCACAGCCACGGCATCTAAACCAAACAGTGTGATCCACCATAGTTGCAAACACACTTGATGCGCGCCGGCGACGCCGAGCGCGGTGGCCGTGGCTGTCGCGCGCACGAGCACGGTTTGTAAAAAGACCGTTCGCGTGAGCTGCGCCGTCGACCCGCGCACGAGCGTCCCGAGGTCATCAAGTTGTTTGGGCTTTTTGAACATGGTGCGCAAATCAAGCACTTGCTCGTCGAGCATGAGCTTGACGAACCACAGGGCGCCTACCCATTCGGCGGCGGTCGTCGCAATCGCGGCGCCAGTGACGTTCATGCCGACGAATGGGCCAATTCCAAAAATTAACAACGGATCCAATCCAAGGTGCACCGCCTCCGTGACGCATGCGATGAACAGTGGTGTCTTTGTGTCCAGCAACCCGCGGAACGTGCCCACGCCGACAGTGCTGATGAGCGCCGCGGGTAACGAAAACGCTCGAATCCGCAAGTACGCCTCGGCGTTTTCGTACAGCGCGTCCACGTTTGGCGCGTCGGCATCCATGAGCGACGGCGTAAACTCTCCATCCGCCGTGAGAAGCACCTGATGATGCGCTCCACATAATTCCAAAAGCGGATCACTAAAAACTTCGAGCACGGCGCACGAAGCACAACCGAGCACAATCGCCAACGCCATCGCGCTCCCCACCGTCTCCTTCGCCGCCGACCGCCCGCCGGCTGAATTCCTCCCTCCAGCCGCAGAAATCTTCGCCGCCACGAGCGGACCAGTGACTACGGCTAAAAAATTGAACAACTTGAAGCAAAAGTTAAAACACGTCGTGCTCACCGCCAATCCGCCCAGCGCGTCGGCGGCGCCTTCGCCGCGCAACCGTCCGATGAAACCCGTATCCACCGCCCCCATCACAGGATCAAGCAACAACTCCGCCACCCCAGGCAACGCCAGCGCAAATATACTCGCATCGAGCAACCCTAACGTCTCCGCCGAGGGCTTGGCGCGCTTCCCCCATTCCACGCACTCGTCCCAATCGCGAATCGGCGTCCCGGCGGCGTCGACGCCTAAAATCGTCCGCCGCGTCGCGTCTTCCTCCACCACCTCGCGCTCACTCCCACCGCGAGCGATAACACACCGCTTACAACGACGTCCACTCGCGCGACGATACCCATCAATCATCGTCATCGTCATCGTCATCGACGACGACGACGACGACGCGGTAGCCCGAGAAGTACCACCAACCATCATCATCATCAAAAAATAATCAATCAAACCAACTCAACCGACACCCAGCCCCGAACGCGAACGCACGCGCGAACACCGACACGAACGCACGCGTCACGATGCGCCGCCGTCGTCGCACCACCACCGACCGACGACCGACGCACACTGACGCCCGACGCCACTTTTGGCGCTCTGACACATTCGTGTAGCTCTCCTGGTCGTGATTGGTCGATTTGGACCCATTCGAGGGGGTCGAAAGTGCGCGGAAAAGTTGCACCACCACAGAGGTCGGCACGGGTATGTCGGACGCGGTGGCGGAGCAGTGCGCGCACGCGCTCGCGGCGGCGCGCGCGAGCGGGAGCGATGGGTCCGCGGCGCGCGTTCGCGCGGCGGAGTTGTTGCATGAGGTGCGTGTAAAGCGACAGACGCGCGGTGTGAGGACGCTGGGTGTGTCGTGTGCTGTGTGGTGTGTCCCGCGCGTGTGTTTACGTGCGCATGGGGGGTGGCGATGGGCGTACTGACGAATGTGTGTGTCTACGTGTTCTCGCGTCGTGTGTTCGTAGTTGAAGATGGGCGATGCGCGACGGGCGATTGATGCGTCGCGGAGCTTGTGCGCGCGGGGGAGAGCGCTGGAGGCGCGACACTTTGGGTTCGCCGTGCTCCGGGACGTCGCGAAGCATCGATGGCGCGCGCTGAGTGCGGAGGAGCGCATGGAAATAGCGGCGTTAGCGCATTCTATGCTCGTGGATGTGAGCTCGCCGGGGGTGATTGAGGCGTATGCGGTAAAGTCAAAGGTGGCGACGCTCATGGCGGAGGTTGTTCGGCAGGAGGGCTCGAGTTTGTGGACGCGGTTGGTTCCGGATTTAGTGCAGATGTGCGCCAGCGATGAAGGGCAGTGCGCGGAGTTAGGGATGAATGTCGTGCGATTCGTGGCTGAAGATGTGGCGATTCATAACGAGGATATGATTGGAGGGCGGATGCGAGAGTTGTTGGGCGGGTTGACGTCGACGTTGCCGGCAGTGCTCCCGGCGATTTACGCTTTAATGGAGAAACATTACGTCAAGGCGCAAGGGTGTCAAGATATGCAGATGAAAAATGCACATGTGGCGGCGGTGAATGCTGCGCTCGGGGCGTGTGCGGTGTATGGCGAATGGGCTCCGTTGGCGCCGTTTATGCGAAGCGGTTTAATAGAGGCGTGCGGAATGCTCTTGGTACGTTGACTTTTCTTTTTCTTGTATAACCGCGCGCGTTCGATTGAGTGCGTGTGTGAACGTTTTACGCCGATGAAGATACATGACAATAGGATCAACCATCCGAACATCCCAATGTGGATATCTACTATTCTTGTCCGAGGCGTTTCACGCGGCGACGAGGTTGCGCGGTAGCGTTTCGTCGTCCCCGACTAACCGCGCACGCGCATTTTCTCATTTCTTCTCTACACAGGCGAGCCCAGACTTTAGATTAGCTGCGTGCGATGCGCTACGACACGTTATTACCCGTCGTAGTAATATCGCACAAAGCGCGGACGCGACGGACGACGCAGATATTATTAAGGGTTTGACTTTAGCGGCAAACGCGTTGTCTTCAGCTGCGGAACGCGTGACGTCAAACCCAAACCAACAGGATTTGACTAGCGATCCCGATGAAGTGATGTTCATCCGACGTCTTGCGGAGACAATTTTGACCATGGCATCGTATCATTTGAGCACAATCACCGATGAAAACGTTCGTAACACGTTTCTTGAGCGCATGCTCGGGCTCACACGTTTCGCAAATTTGGAAGTCCTGGAAGCCGTCATCAACGCGTGGCCCGTATTACTTCGTGCCATGGGCGCCGAACTTCCAAAAACGTTCACGCGTGGTCCGCCATCACAGGGCGTAGATAACCCGTACAATTCTCAAAAAATTGAACCGAATGGAATCCTTCCCAATGGCGCGAGCGAAGCGTTGCTCGAAATTGGCAAGTGGTGGATCAACGCCGGCGCGGGTATCGCGTCTGGGTTCGACTCGAGCGGTATCCCGGGTAACAAGGTTGACGAATGGCGTGATGAATTTGAAAGTCCGTTAGAACTCAGAGAAACGTGGGTGCAACTTCGCGCCAAGTGGATGGATGTCGTGAAATTATGCACGGCGTTGTGTCCCACAAACGCCGCCAATCAAGCGGCGCAAAATACGTTCACCGTACTATCGTGGACGCAACCGGGTGGACCGTTAGCGACGGCGTCGGATGAGAAACGTTGTGCCGCGCTCGAAGGCGCGTCGTCGTTTTTAGAAGCAGTCATGGTTGCCTTACCCACGGAAGGTCCGTCGTTTGAAGGGTTTTCAAGCACGCTCGAGACGCTTCTCAGTCAGTTGGTGACGATTGATTTCAAGACGCCGCACAGCAACGCGCAAGTGGCCAAGCTGTTGGAAACGTATGGAAAGTTTAGCCGAACTCGACCTGACGCTGCGAGAACGATTATGAGTCGGCTATTTACGATTTTGAACGAGCTTCCAGCGGATTTAACCTCGGGAGCGCCTCCAGTGCGACAACGCGACATCATCGCCAGCGGCAGAAGCGGGCAAGCCGCTCGACAAAAGGTGTGCGCGGCGATTCTCGTTGTATGTTCAGCAGCACCCATGGTACGTACTCGTGTGCTCATTCATAAAGTTTGTGTTTCTCCCGCAGTGAAAGCGCTCCTTAGAAAACGCATCGAGCTTTCTCTCACTTGATGCGTTTTATGCTGGGGCGCGACAACGAAACGCGAACGCGAACTCAACCGTCGGCAAACTCAACCTCTCGAGGCGTCGACGTGCGAGTCGTATTCGCAACATCTTCTCGCGCGCGCTTCGATCGTATCACTGCGCGCATCATGCATCGGTGAAGCCGTACTGACCATCCGCACTCTTGACCTTACACAGGCGCTGAATCCGCTATTGCAAGACTTTGCCGGTCAAATTGAAACCATGAGCTCGAGCGGCAAGCTCAGCGGCGCCGAACGTGGATCACTCGCCGAAGCCCTTCTCGCAGTAGCTGGCCCGTCGGGTCCAGTGCGCGTGCGTGAAGTGCTTGAGTGGCTTATCGCCCCGGTGCGTCAACGATGGGTGCCAAATGGTGCGTTGTCGCCAGAAGTTTCGCATTTGCTGTCGCCGCAAGGCATGGCGGCGGGCGAAGCCACGGGCGGCACGCAAGGCTTGTCTTCAGCGCATTGGGAGCTATTTCACGACATACAACTCACTGAGCGATGCATGCGGCGAAGTTTGGGTGATACTGAATCGGCGCGTCTGCCTACGGGGCTGATGAAGCCCGTGGACCCGCCGCCACCGATCAGCGAGTGCCCAGCCACAGACCACATCCAGTGGGCGATTCGCCTCGTGTCGTCGCTGTTACAGACCGTTCACACGTACTGGACTCCCGAAGGTCGCGCTACTATGCACGCCATTGGGCTCGGTAAATCGCTCGAGATGTCCCCTGAAGAAAAAGCCGCGTACTTGGTTCACGGTCCGGCGCGAACGCATGTCCTGGATGACGAAGATCCAGGCGTGACGCAAACCGCGGCGGCGTCCCGCGATTGGATGCGGTGCTTGCGCGATTGTTCGTATTCCATGTTCACCTTATTCAGCGTGCACGCCGCGGCGGCGTTTTATCCGTCTCCTGAAATCGCCGCCATTTGCGGCGCGTCCATTTTGGCGCATTTGCCATGCATGGAATTGAGACACGTGCGGCAGTGCGTGCACGCCACGGTGCGTCCAATCATCGGGCGGTGTCCGGCGGCGCACCGCAATCTCTGGTATGCCACGCTCGTGAACCCGCTGTGTGCGTCGTTACACGAACGACTTTCTGCAGGTTGGATGGACACGCGAGTCGTCAACGCGCAAAAAACGGCGGATAGAAGCGACGACGACGACGTCACCGGGGCGCAGGTGGATGACTTAATTACTGAGCGCATATTACGCGACATCACGAGGGACCATTGCGCATTACTCGCCATCATTGCCTCACCCGAGGGCACGTTCGGGCGCAAGACCAAAGGTAGTGGCTTAACTGGCGTCATGGGCGACATGTCCAACACTCAGCTCTCGACGGCGTATGCTGGAGGCAAGCACATGCTCGACTGGATTAACGCCGGCGAAGCTTCGGGCGTTCGCGCGGGCATCGCCACTGGAACATGCGCACTCACGTGGGAAGATGCCGAAGCCACCGGGCACGCGGTAAATTTCGTTCGTGCGCTAACCGCTGCGGCGGGTTCAAACGACGCCCCGCAAGCGTTACGCGAAACCGTCGGCGCAGAAGTGTTCCAAGCCACGCTCACGGCGCTCACGCAAAGTTCCAACGCCGCCCATCAAGCGGATATTCTCGGTGTCATCCGCGACGTCATCATTTGGCTCTTACCCAAAACGCAATCTGTGGGACAAATTCTGATGAGTCTCCCCGGTATGACGCGCGAGACCATCGATGGATTCGTGCGTGAGCTCGGACAGATGCGAAGCGAGAAGAAAGCCGCGAATTACATCAAGGATTTCCTCATCAAAGCGAGCGGCGGCGGCGAAGAGCTCCGCGCGCTCGTCGAATCCAGAGCGTCGTCCAAGAGTGGAAGTGCGATTCAAATTCCAAAAGTTACGCCCAGGAATCCTGACAAACAGAGCCCTGACGGCATAGGCGGATTTAGCGCCGAAGACGCGACGCGCGCCATCGGACTATAATGCGCTTTTTGTAGTGCAATTTTTACACTAGACCACACTTTCGCGCGCGCTTCATCTCAACCATCGAATTCCCATCCGCGCAACGCTAGGTGTTTAAAACGATGCACACCGCGTCGCTTCGCGCGACGCACACCGCGGCGTCGACGTCGTCGGCGTCCAACGTCCCGAAGGGCAGCCGTCGGCGTCGCGCCGTCGCGAGAGCCAAGCCAAAGTCTCCTTCAGACGAAGCCTTCGGCCCGTTCGCGCCGCCGCTCGACCCGCTCGACCCACATCCGCCGTTATTCTGCTTTTACGACGCGAGGCGGGTGCTCGAGGCGCGGGAGTCGAGCGTGAGTGAAGGCGCCGGCGACGCCACGCTCGAGGTCTCTTTTGACTTTTATGCGACGACGACGCGCGTGTCGACGACGGACGAGCGAGGGATTGCAAGCACATGGAACGGTCGTGCGTTTGTCATGCCGTGGGATGTCGTGACGACGATTGCGAATGACGAGCGCGGGGTATACGAGCCTGAGCCGAGCGAGGCGTGGGACGGCGGTCGGTGGCGAAAAGTCGTGACGTTTAGCGACGACACCGAGCGCGCGGTATCGCTCATGCCGAGCGGGCCGAAAACGTGGCCGACGGCATTAATCGCTGGGTTTAGTATGCATCGCTTCGGCGTCGGGGTGGACCCGAAAGAGGATACAGAGAAGAAACTGGGCGCCGTGGCTCCGATTCGTAAAGGCGCTCGCGTTTTGGACGTATGTACCGGTTTAGCGTACACAGCGAGCATGGCAGCCGCGCGCGGAGCGCACGTGACGACAATAGAGTTAGATACGACAATGACTAAGATGTGCCGCATGAATCCGCACTCCAAGTTGTTATTTTCGGGAAGTATTCAACAGTTGTACGGCAACGGCGCCGACGTCGTCAAGACGTTTAAAGACGGCGAGTTCGACCGCATCATCACCGACCCACCGACGTTCGCTCTCGCCGGTGAGCTCTACTCTGCCGAGTTTTACGCCGACTTGAAGCGCATACTCAAGCCTAAAGGCAAGGTGTACCACTACATCGGCGACCCGAAGAGCGCCTCGGGCGGAAGCGTCGCCGCGGGCGTCGTCCGGCGCCTCAAAGCCGTCGGTTTCGGCGGCGTCGAGATCGACTACGACGCCCACGGCATCATCGCCGCCCACGACCACATCAAGCTCATGAAAACATCCTCATCCTCGTCGTCATCAACGACGACGAAGACGACGACATCGAAGACGGACCCAAAGAAAAACGGTCGAGGCGGCGGTAAAAAAAACGCCGCTCGAGACCGTCGCCGCGACGCCCCGCGCGGCAGTCGGCGCTTCAACCTCGACGACGACGACGACGACGACGACGACGGCGAGTATTAATAATAACACGCACCCATAGATGGACGCCGAACGCGCAGAACACCAGTCCCGCCGCGTCGACGCACACAAAGCTCCACCTGTAGATATTTTTCCCGCCAAAAAGTGCGTGCGATGCGCTGTCACTTTTCAAACCAACCGACGCATCCGACGACGTTCGACGCCGCACACGCCGCCGCTCGCGCGCACGTTCGCTCGCAAAGACCACGCACACGACCATGATGTCCACGCCCATGGCCTGCACCGCCGCGGCGCGACTCGCGCGCGCGCGCGCGCCCACGGCGCGTAGCAAGGGTGCAAAAAGTACTTTGCCGTTCCCCTGGATGTCCAAGCTCAAAACGTCGACGACGGCGCGTGCGTCGCGCGGCGGCGACGACGTCGTGCTCGGCGAACTCTCCGAACGCGTCTCTCGCGTTCGCGATGGTTCCGGCGCGCGATCGTACGGAGTGGTGACGCGAGCGCCGTTGCACGAGGATGTGTTTGATGGGTTGCCGTCGCGCGCGAGTCGCGCGGCGTCGTCTCAAAGCGCCAAGCCTCGAAGCAAGACGACGACGCGGTTCGCGAGTGAGGACGGTGCGAGCGCGCCTGGGGCCGTGCTTGAGTTGGTCACCGTGCCGCGCACGAGAACGAGGACGATGAGTATGACCAAGGGGAATGTGAAGAGGGAACGCGGCGAGGCGTTGTCGCGGTTGTTTGAACCGCTCTGACGGGACTGGACGCAAAGTATTACCGCATACAATATGTACCATCACCGTGACCTGATCACTTCCAACACCCGTGATAATATATATATAGGATTATGATGCGCTCGGGGGGTAATAATACCGCGCGCGCTTTGCATAGCTTATAGAAATTTTGACCTCGAATGTCGGTAATACTACGCTCTACGTGACTACGAAGACGCGCGTCTACGGGCGAGACGCGATGCCTAAATACGCCCTGAATGGGTCCACCCCGCGCATGTCGTCGTTGGTACTAGCACTAGCGATGATGAAATCTAACATCCATGCGCGTCGGCGAACAGAGCGGTCTTGGCTGTCGCTGAGCGCGTCTCGAGACGCGTCGAGCGCGGCTCGAGCGACGGCTCGCACGCGCGACGCCGTCGCCGCTCGGAGCACATCAACGACATCCTCACGAACGCGCATGGACGCCGCGAGCTCGCGATTCATCACGCGCGCACGCGCCTGTAATCTATCTACGCTACATATTCCCGATCGTACGCGCGAATCGGACGCGATCGCGCCGAGCGGTAGCCCAAAGCTCGTCGACGCCGACTTGACCGCCTTTGCGGTTGACGACTTTGGGTGCGTCGTCATCGTACGCGCACGTTTCGTGCGCGGTGCAGTCGGTGCAGACGACACTAAAGGTCCATGTAGTGCTATTTGTGTCACGGGCACGGGCACAGACGCCGCGCTCGTCGATGGCTCGCCACCCGCGCGCGTCGCCGTCGTCGTTTCGGGACTCGGCTCGACGTCCCCTGACGCCTCCAGCATCCCCACCCGCCTGCGCGCGTTCACATCCGGCGTTCGCGGTCGCGACGGATCTTTCGCCTTCGCCTTTGCCGCGCGCAGCATGCCGTATAAGTGCTCGATGAACGCCTGATGCGCGCGGAACGCGCCCGGCGCATCCGTCCCAAAAATCTCCAACGCCAGCACATCCAAGCTCACGCGACTCCCGCGCGCGTCGTCGCTCGCCCCGGCGCGTACGGCGGTGAAATGCGCGCGGATAGCTGACCAGTACTCACGCGCGCGCGCGCCCGCGGCGGCATCGAGCGCGTCGCGCGCCGCGGCGAGCGCATCGCGCGACGTCATGTGCCGGGCTTCAGACGACGACGCTCGCGCGTCTCGAGGCGTCGACGACGACGCTCGCGCGCGTTCGGGCGGCGACAGACGCGCACGCGAACCCGTGCGGGACTCTCGCGCGCGACGGCGACGACGGAGGCGCGCGCGCGGCGGCGGGCCACGCGGATAAGTGGACGCGTGCGTGCCGATGACGATGGCCGCGCTGCTCAGCTCGAGCGTCGTCGCGGCGCCGCGCGCGACGACGGCGTCGCGCGCTGGGCGACCACGGCATCATCGCGTGCGTCGCGTGTGTGCGGCGACGAACGCGGACGGTGGCGCGAAGACGTCGCGTAAGCCGACAAAGGAGATTCTCGCGGGGCTGTGGCGAGAGGTTAAATACAAGCCGCTTCGCGAGGATGAATCCATCGAAGCCGTGGCGCTGCTGTCGACGCTTGAGCTCGCAAAACGTAAGCCTGGGGATGGTGAGGTGTGGACGCCCGAACGGGAGGAGATGCGCGCGCGCGCGGTGAAGGCGGTGCCGGGGTTGGTTGGGGAGTATTGGAGCGCTCGGTCCAAGGCGTTGGTGGAATCGCAAGCGGTGAGAGATGCCGCGCCGTTGGTGTCGAGCGCGGTGAATGTGGCCATCGCGGGAGTTGTGTTGAGATTGTTTTTACCGCGCGTCGCGGCGTTGCAAGCCGTGGGTGGGTTTGATGAATTGGCGGAGTTTTTTGGGTTGCCGCCTCGCGTCGAGTTGAGCGGGTACTTGGATCAGTTACAAGCTCTTCCCGTGCTCGGTGTGTTTGCTATTTACGTCGGATTGTTCATGGCGGAGAAGCTTACGATGACGGATGAGTTTTTACCGATTGGATTCGTGTTGCCGGTGATTTCTCCTGTGGTGTTTGGAGGCGTATTTGGTGGGACGATGGCGACGTCGTTGGCGAGCACGTTGGCCGCGAGCGTCAACTTTTTCCTCGCACGATACGTGTTGAAAGATAAAATATTGGATTTCAAGTGGGGTGAGAGCGACCCTGTGAGTGAGCAGAAGTGGTTCAGTGCGTTGAGCCGAAGATTTGACTCGTCACAATTTCCTGACAGTCGCGTGCCCGAAGGCTTTAAATCCGCCCTGTTGCTTCGGTTGTGTCCAATTTTACCCATTCCAATCAGCGGTAATTGGTACGTATGCGGATTGACGCCGTTAAAATTCAAAGAATTTTTCGCCGCGCACTTCATCGGTAGCTCCAAGACTGCGTTTATTGATGCGTACTTGGGATCAATCTTACTCTCCGCCGTGCTCGACGAAGGGTCGATTAAAGACCAAGCGCAAGGCGCGCTCGTGTTTGAAACCGTAGCCATCATGGCGATTTCCATTCTCGTCAGTACGTATGCCACTGAACTGTTCACGCAAGTCCTCGATGAAGAAGGCGTCGATGCAGGACAGCTGATGGGCTTCGGTCAGGATGCGGCGGAGTCGAACGACGACGCCGAGAACGACGTCACGACGGCGGCGACAGAGGAGTTCATCGCCGCGGCGGCTGTGCCCGTGGCGACGAGCACACCGCCGAGTGAGCCTGTCAAGGTGCCGCCCGCGCCTGTTTCACCAGCCAAAGAGAAGCAGAACGAGTCCAGAAACCCCACCATGCCCGCGGATGAGAAAGCGCTCGTCGAAGCCGGCGAAGCGCTCTGGCAACGTGCGGCAAGAATCGAATCAAACCGTCAACAAATGACGATTGAAGAGATGACTGACCACGAAGCCATGAACATTGACATGTAACTTTAGATTGTGATTATTTCGTCGCGTGTTGGACGTATTTTAATTTAATCCGCGAGCTCTAGCGAGCACTTTTTAACAACCGAGCGCGAAGCGCCCATCCTCACTTTGTGCGGTTCGTGCGCGCAATGTCAACCCCCACAGAGCGCTTGCGAAAACTCGTTGAGAATGGTATCTCGAAGCGTTTCGACTTGACCGCGTGGGCGCGCGATACCGGTTGCGCGCAACCTACGGCGCTCGCGCGGCTGGAAGCCACGCTCGAGCAGATTCGCCCGGACGTCGTGAAACTCATCGTCATGGAGTCTCTAGAAGGTACGGGGGACGAAGATTTAGACACCATGGTGTACGGTGAGACCAACGCTCGGGCGTTCTTGGAGTTTGTGAACAAGTATGCGAAAGGAGCGGCGGCGTTGGACGCGAACGCGCCCGGCGTCTTTTACGACTTGGGCAGCGGTGCTGGTAAGTCCGTCGTCACCGCTGCGCTTTCGCCGTATTTTCGCGCGTGCCATGGTATTGAGATTTTACCATGCGCACACGCCATCGCGGAGTGTGTGATTGAAGACTTTTTACGCGACGTAGCGCCGCGGGACGACGGGACGACGCCGACGGTGAGCGCGCGTCTCGGGGACATCTTCTCCGACACATCATGGACCGAAGCGGACTTTGTGTTTTGCAACTGCGTGACGTGGGATGAATCCACGATTACGCGATTGACACGAACCGCGAGTTCGATGCGTTCAGGATCGATTTTCGTCACCGTGTTGTGCCCGCTCGCCGAGCCGCACGCGTTCGATTTCATCGCCGAAGAAGAAATAGCCTTCTCCTGGGGTCACGTCGAGGCGCTCGTGTATAAGAAAACGTAGCTTCATAGTATTTAGCATCGTACCGTTTCATGGCGGTGCGTGTAGGGCCTATTCTCGGCGATGTAAACGCGTTCATTGCTGCGCGCGCCTTGGCGCGTGGCGAATTCAACCTTTTCAACCGTTACCACGCGAGCTCAAACGCGCCTCGACGTCACATCACGCCACGCGCGCCAGCGATAATTTGCACACGCGCGCAGTGCGTTGTATTGGAGCACAATACACGCGTGAGAATCACCACGCGTCGTCGCTCTCGCCGCTGTACCGCGCCTGCAAAGGTTCAAAAAGCTCAAGCAAACGACTGGAATCATGATGACGCTTAAAACACCCTTGTCTACGCCGACCGCCGCGAAGAGCGCGCACGCGCTTGCGTCTTCGCGCCGACCGCGTGCGTCCACTATCGTTTCGCGCACACACGCGATGGCTAGAGACGCGGTGACGCCGACGGCTTCGTCTTCGGTGAGGAGGGCCGAGAACGCGCCCGTCGGTCAACTCGCGGCGCGCGACGCTCGAGAACTCGCGCCAGCGAATCGATACACGTCGACGACAGCGATGGTGAGACATGCGTCTACGCCAGATATGGAGTTCATGACGCCATCGTTCGCGTTTTACGCCCTGTGTGGGGTTGGGTGTTTATTAGGAAGCGCGTTGAGCGCGGTTTTGCTTTCGTTGATACCGACGTTGCAAAGCGTGCGACGAACGATGGATGAGATTGCGTATTTAGCGGCATCGGTGAGAGAAGAAGTGCCTGATACTTTAGCCGCGGTTCGAGTGTCTGGGTTAGAGCTCACGGACTGTATTGAGGAGGTTGGGGAGTTGACGGCAGATTTGGGCGGCGGCGTGCGAAGCGCCACTCGCGGGATAACGGCTTCGGTGAATACGGCGCAGGCGTTGGGAAAGTACGCGGCAAATGTAACGCGCAATGCCATTCCAGAAGTGCAGCGACGCGCAAAGCCGATAATTGGATCCGTTCGTAATGAAACTACGCGTGTGTTGGAGGAACGCGCAAACATGGAGGAATATAGCGGTCCCGTCATCGCAAACGTCGCAAACTCGACAAAAAAGGGTGTTTCAGCCGCGCGCAACGCATTAAAAACGGCGGATGTGGCGAGAAATGTCGGCCGATTGTACAAAACTATTCGTGCACCTCCTGCGAGACCAAAGGATATCAAGTAAATTGTAAGACGAAAATTATTTAAGACGATGTGATTAAGTTACAAAATTCAACCTCTGTGATTAGTCGACGGTGTTCGCAATAGGTGGCGAGCCGAGCGCTGGTTTAATTGGCCCGAGTGCAGGCAAGAGTTGCTCAATCGATGGCAATCCAAGACGAGGGTTGGAGTTGGCGCTGCCCAATGGCGAACGCGTTGAAATGCTCGCGGCGCCGGGTAGCCCTGCTCGATAGCCCGGCATCGACGATGATCGGCTCTTTTCCATCATCTTCTGCCTGTGCATGTCGGCCGTCGCAGACTGCTCTCGTTCGAGTAACATCTTTGTGTCGTCAAGACTGGCGCACACGTTTTGATACTCGGTGTACAACTGGTCTGTTTCTTGCTTTTGACGGCGCAACGTGTCCTTTAACGTACCGATTTTGTTGTGACTGTGAATGTTCGCTTGTTCGAGCGTCTGAACGGTTTTTTGGGCTTCTTCGAGCTTGAACTGGATAACGTTCACCTTGTTCTGCTCATCACTCACAGCTTTCTCGAGACGAGACACTTCACGGGAGAATTCCTCCGTCTTGGCGCGGAAGTCGGTGGACAACTTCTCGTATGCGACGCGCATCGTCGTCAACTCTTCACGCATGCGAAGTTCGCGCGCTTGAACTTCTTTTGCTGATTCGTTGCTACGCGAGGCGTAGTCGCGAGCGACAGATTCCGCCGCGCGCGCCGATGCCGCTTCGCGTTCAGCTTCAGACATGTTCTTCAGCAGCTCGCTAAACTTTTCGCCGTCAGCCTCAGCCTTAGTACGAGATCGCTCGATTTCAGCCTTGGCGTACGCAACGTCTTGCTTCCACTTTTCTTGTTGCAAAGCAGTCACTTGTAACTCTGCTCGAAGAGCAGCCATTTCTTGCTCAACCTTGACGAGCATTTGAGCCTTTTCTTCGAGCTGCGTTGATCGCGCCTCCAAAGTGCTGTGATCCTTCAACAGCGTCTCGTTCTGGCGACGCAATTCTTGGAGCTCAGTCTTGATGACGTTTTCACGCTCTTTCGCAGACTTTGCACTCGATATGGCTGTTGCAGCCTGGATTTGCGCGGCGCTAACATCGGCTTCGGCTTGAAACAGGGACTTTTCATGCGCGAGCATTTGCGACTTGGCCTTTTCTTCTGACTGCTTGGCGAGGTGCACTTCTTCGAGAGCCTTTTCACGCGCAGAGATGGCGTTGGCGAGTTCAGACTTGGTAGATTCGAGCTGTTTGCCAACGTTTTCATACTTAGCTTTCAACGCAACCATGGAGACGTTTTGTTGCTCCTTGGCAGAGCGCATGGATTCACGCTCATTTTGCACGGCGGCCAATGCGGCGTTGTTACTCTCCTTGGACTCCGTAAGCGCACACTCGAGAACCTTGCGCTCCTGGTCAAACTTGGCCAAATCGGCAGCGTGACGCGTCTTCAAATCTTGCAAGTTGCCAGCAGCTTCTTGATACTTGCTTTCGAGCGTCGCCATGGCGACTCGGCTTTCTTCGCGCTGCAAACGAAGAGCGTCAATTTCGTGCAAGAGCTGATCGCACTTCGCCTTCGCCAAGCCAAGTTCTTCACGTAACTTTCCTTCGCGGTGCTGAAGTTCAGCAGACGAACTCTTGGTCAAATCAGCCTTTTCAGAGTGGAGCGCACAGAGCTGCTTTTGAGCCTCTTCATACTTGGCGGTCAAAGCCGCCAACGCCGCGCCGCTGGATTCACGCGTGTCACGAAGAGCATTGAGTTCAACTTCCATAGCCTTGATTTTCGTGTTTTTCCCCGTGATTTGTTTTCCGGCTTCAGCGTCACGCTTGGCGAGGTCATCGCACTTCTTCACGGCTTGATCCTTCTCATTACGAGCGGCGGTGAGCGCGTTGACGGCGGCTTCATACTTGGCTTGCAACGCTTCCAATTCCGAAGCGTCCGCTTGAGCTGTGCTGACGCGATCACTCTGCGCGCGCAAGTTCGCAATTTCAGCCAAAGCTGCGTTATGTTTGGATTGCATGTCAGCCATCGCGGCGGCAGAAGACTTTTGTTCTGCGCGCGTCGTCTCGAGCGCGGCTTCGAGTTCGGCGACTCGCGCGTCGTCCACCTTCGTCGTGCTCACCACATCAGCGCGTGTTGCGAGTTCAGCGCGCAAGTTTGTGATTTCACTCAAAGCACCGTTATGCTTGGCCGACAGTGACGCCATAGAAGCGGCGTTCTTTTCCTTTTCAGCATTGAATGCCTCAAGCGCGGCTTCGAGTTCTGCGATGCGCTCCTCGGCGAGTGAGTCATCCACTTCCGGTCGCGAAGCGAGTTCGGTCTCGAGCTGACCCAATTGGATGGTCAACTTGGCTTTTTCAGTCATCAAAGTGTCGCGCTGATCGCGCAAGTCGCTCGCGAGCTTGCGCGCGCGCTCGACATCTGCCTTCATCGTCGCGCGCTCGTCGCTTAACATAGATTTGAAATTATTCACCTCTTTGCTCATTTCCTCAATCGTCATGTTCTTCTCTTCCAACAAAGCGTCGATTTTGGCTTCAAATGTGACCTCGATTTCACTCAACTTCTTTTCCGCCGCACGCTGCGCCGTGAGCGCGGCAGTTTGCTTCAAGCGCGCGGCTTCAATGTCCTCCTCCAAATCGCGCGCTTGATTTACGAGCTTCTTCTTTTGTCGCTCAAGGCGCTCTTCGTTCTCCCGCAAGATTTCAATCTCAAGCACATGTTCACGTTCGCGCGCATTCGCACGTTCCAGCTTAGTGCGGCTGAGCTCCAATTCCTCCTTCAACGCTTCCACGCGCTCGTGTGCCGCCGCGCCAGACACGCGAGACGTCGACATTAAAATTTGCGTACGCAACGCCTGTGCGTGATTCAACTTCGCCACCGTCTCTCGCGTCCACTCATTTTCAATCAACGCCTTCACAGATGAGGTAAAGTAAAACCCACCAAACCACATCGAGCTCCCATCACGCATCTCCAACACCACGCCCGGTTCGCTCACGTACTCCGCCTTGGTCGTAATCGCCTTGATCTCCTTATACGCAATCTTCAACGAAATCGGCGACGACGTCCCACGCTTCGGCTTGGATGGCGAAAACAATATCCCATCACGCATCTTCGGATCGCTGCTCTCGCAGTAAAAGCACAATCGCTTATCGGTCACGTATAAATCACCCGTCCCGCTCGCCACCGGACCGCCCACGTGCGCGCGATACGTCTCCACCAACGTCTCCGTCGTACTCAACGAAAACTGCGCCCACACCCCGCCCTTAACCGCGGCGTCACGAATGAGATGTTGTCGAGACTTGTGTCGCTGCGCCCAACCGCGCAAGCGCGCTTGCACCTTGATCACGCAGCGCTTTTGTGCATCGCTCAGGGACTCGAATCGGTCCTCGAGCGCCATCAACTCTTTCGCCGTCGGCATGGCTCGCGATCGCGCGCGGTGCGGAAGGCGACGAGCGAGGGGAGAAGGATAATTCCACGGTCGTGCGTGCGCGAGGCGACGGCGTGCGTGCGCGGGCGGACGCGGAATGGCGTCGGCAGCGACGACGGCGTGCGCACGCGACGTCGCTTTGGTTCCCCCGGGTGAGCTGAGTCCCCCCGTCTTGAGTCATCATTGGTCGGGTACCAGAAAGCGCATCGTCGTCGGCATTCGTCGACGCGCGGGCGACGGATATGACGACGCGGCGCGCGTAGTGCATCGATCGCGTTGCGTTCGCGCGGTTTTCGCATCGCGCTCGACGCACCGAGTTCGCGGTGACGGGGCGAACGCGCGTGGACATTTGTTGCGCGCCGCCGCCGGCCGCCAGTCCGCTCGAGCGAAAGACGGTCCGTGATGGAGGGATTACGCGCGTCCGTGCGCGATTTGGAACACGCGAGCGATGGGATTAAGGATGCGCTCGTCGCACACGGCGTGACGCGCGTGACGGTGATGCAGGAGGCGTGCATGGAGGCGGCGATTGGGCGCGGGAAGGATGTGCTCTGCCGGGCGCCGACGGGTAGCGGAAAGACTTTAGCGTACGTCATACCGATTGCGATGGCGATCGAACGCGATGGAGGCGTGCAGGCGATTGTTATGTTACCTACGCGTGAGCTTGCGAGTCAGGTGATGACGCATGCGGAGAGATATTGCGGGTTGAGCTGGACGGGCGCGTGCGCGTTGTGCGTGGGCGGCGCCGCGGGGAAACCGCAAGAAGATGCCATACGCGCGGGTGCGTGCGTGGTCATCGGCACCCCCGGGCGCATTCGAGAATTCATTGAACGTCGGGTGATTTCTTTGCGCGGCGTGAAGATTCAAGTGTTGGATGAAATTGACAGGCTGTTGGACGGCGGGTTTGAGGGCGACGTCGAGGCGGCGATGAAACCGCCCGGGTCGTGTCAGACGCTGTGCTTCTCGGCGACGATTTCTGCGGCGTTGTCGCGGTTTCTAGAGAAAAAACTCGTGCCAGGGTACGTCGAGGTGCATCACTCCGGTCATGGAGGGTCCAACGTCGGTGGACGTGTGGAACATTTGTCGTACGCCGCCAAGGGTGGGGACGAATCCGTAGGCGTAGCGGTATTGGAGGCAATTGATGCCTACGCGAGCGAACGCGTTGACGGACGTGTCGGTGGGCAAGCTATCGTATTCACCGAGACTAAATCATCCGCCGAACGCTTGCGGGCGACGCTGACGAATATGTTAACAACGGTACGTATCCACGCCTCGCCTCGTTCATTTTTTTTTCCCTCGCGTTGTCGATGACGAAGAAAACTTTAAGGGATTTATGAGATCGGAATCCGTTCCATGTTCGTAACCAAAGACTACAATTCTCCGAGACACGGTGTTTGTTTTTTGATTTTTTATGATCGCACGCGTTTGGTTCCAGAGGATTGAATCCAAATACTTATCTACATTCCCTGAGACGCGACGATGATTATGACGCTTCGACATTATGGAAATGATGGAACCACTTTTCTTGCTTTTTTTTCTTGCAACACCCGTGACGTTCCGCTCAAAGGTGATGATGATTCACTTTATTTCACATGTTAGACTGTCGAGGTCGAAGGGTGAGGATCCTTCGATCGATGTGCACAACAAAGTTACTGAACCATCGAGCGGGATGTTTGGATGTCGCTAACCGTCGAGCGAACCTGACGAGTGTATCGTTATTTTTTCACAACGCAGGAATTCAATGCAGGGAAACGCATGCGTACGGTGACATCATTACACGGCGATTTACCACAACCTGCACGCGACGCGACGCTCACGCGCTTGCGCGCGGGCGACGTCGACGTGCTCGTCGCCACCGACGTCGCGTCCCGTGGCTTGGATCTACCAGGCGTCGAACTCGTGGTGCACGCTGACATGCCAAAGTCGGCAGACACGTACTCGCATCGTGCTGGACGCGCAGGGCGTCCTGGGTGCGCCGTGCGCGGCGTGTCGCTGTTGCTCCCGCAACCAGACGCGACGGCGAAAATCACCGAGCTCGAGCGCGAGGCAAAAATTTCCATTCGTCGACTGACAACCATCGGCGAGCGTCAACGCGTCATTGTCACCGGAGACGTCGGCAATACCACTGAACCGCGCGACGAGGAGTCCGCGGACACGCGTCGCGATGATTCACTCATCGCTGACCAGTTTGCCATGTTTGCGAGCGACATCGCGAGCATTTCAGGCGCCTCGGCGACGTCCAAATCAAAGTCTAAATTCAAATCATCCAAACGTCGCTAGCGCATTGACGCGACGTGTACAACACGCACATATATATATATTAGCATCACCACGCGCATTAGGTCGTAGCTCTCGTCACGAGTGGTGTAGTAGTACTTTTACAACGTTGTGAAACGCGATTTCAAACGCTCACAAACACAGCTGTCCTCACACCACGCCATGACGACAATAATCGAACGCACCGAACGCTTCGTCCGCACCGCCCTCGCCGACGTCGACGGCTCACACGACTGGTGGCATATTCACCGCGTGCGCCTCACCGCGCGCGCGTTGGCGCGCGAAGAAGGCGCGGATATCGAGCTCGTGGAGCTTGCAGCGCTTTTACACGATGTCGCGGATTGGAAATATTCTGGCGCGCCGGGTGCAGGCGCCGACGCCGCGCGCGCGTTTCTCATCGGCGAACACTACGACGAAGCTAAGATTGAAGCGATTTGCGACATCATCGCCAATATGGGATTCAAAGATTCGCTCAATGCGGATGAAGCGTCGGCGCGGGCGCGGGCGCGCCTGGCGTCCAACGTCGAGTTCCAGTGCGTTCAGGACGCCGATAGATTGGATGCGATCGGTGCGATTGGTATCGGACGAACGTTTTGCTTTGGTGGCGCAAAGAAAAATCCAATGCACGTGCCAGGGGTCGAGCCGTTGGTGGATATGACGATGAAAGAGTATATGGAGAGAAACGCCGAGCGGCCAAACACGACGATTAATCACTTTGCGGAAAAGTTACTCAAGTTGAAGAACCTCATGAATACGGAAAGCGCAAAAAAGCGTGCTGAAAAGAGACATGAAACGATGGTGTGGTTCTTAGAACGATTCATGCGCGAGTGGGATGGCGAGGAGTGATTGTTTAAACTAATAGTTACACGGAGGCTAGAGTGTAGCGTCTTGGTCCGTCTTTGTGAACGTATCCCGCGGGTAGGCCAAGACTTTTAATGTATAATCAACGTATTTGTTGTGCTTTTCAGAATAGCCAGGGATGTAGAACACGCGCGATAGCATCGGACTCAATCGCGCGTGTATAAACTTTTCGCTTCGCACGTCGATCCACTCCCCGCCCATGGCTTTGGCGCGCGCGTTTCCTCGCTCAAACGCCGCTTCGACGAGGTACACGCACTCCTCTGGATGGACGAAAAAGTTTTCATGCTGTTCGTTGTTATCGTTTAATCCAACCGGTGTGTACGCCGTACCTCCACGCGCGGTGTCAAACTGCAACGGTAAAGGAACCACTTGCTTCGTCTTGAGAAAACGCAAGCGATAGTGCGTCGTTGGGAAATGAAACGAGCTCGGAAATCTGTACCACTCATCGCCGACGCACACATTAATCGTCATATCGTCCCCTTTTTCCATGTACTCGTTCGCGAGATACCACGGCCACGCCACGGTGTCGGGCGTCGCGCTCGGTACGGGTAAAGCGTTGTAGATGGTTGCCGGCGCGCTATAGTATTTCAGTGTCGCCGCCGTGCGAAACACGCTCAACGCAACCATCACGAATAACCCAAGCACAACGCCGAGCACGACGCCGAACGTGGGCACGCGCGACTTAAACGCGTGCCTCGTGATACGGAGCGCGCCTTCGGCGAATGCCGCTGTGGCAATCGCCGCGCTCAAGCACACGAATGGATAAATCATGTACAAGAAGCGCTCCTCCTTGTGCGGAATTGCGGTGAAAAACGCGACGACGAGCGGAAACGGCGTGCACACAAAGAGCAGCGTGCGCCATGTGTTACGATACTTCTCCATCACCGTCGTGAGTTTGATATTTTTAGGGGCTTTCCCAGACCGCGCGAGCGACCGTAAGACGAACGCCTTGGTGGCCACAGCCACGGCTACGGCGAAGGGCGCCGAGCACGCCAACGCGAATGCGAGCTGAAAGTTCAACGCTAAATTCTTCACGTAATACTCCGCACCCTCGACGCCGTACAACTCGCTCTTACCCCCACTGGCGAGGTTATAGCGCACCAAATTCACCACCGAACTCACGATTCGAAAAGATCCAGGCATGGAATACATGTACGAGTCGCACGCCACCGAGACGCTCATGGCGAGCGTCGCGCACGCCGCGACGCACTTCACCGTCGCCACGACCCCTATGCCATAGATCGAATACAGCCCAAACGGCACCATGGCGACGCCACTAAACGGCCATCCAAACACAACCGCGATGACGCACGCGACACACGCCACCCGATGCTTCCCGCGCAACGTCGCCGCGCACGCCTTGGTCGCGCACGCCATCGCAAACGAACTCGGCAACAACGCGCTCGCCGCCATCGCGCTCCCCGACGCGCTCGCAAGCACCACCATCAACACCGTCCCAGTCAATTTATGCGTGTCGTACACCGCAACGCATAAATCCGCCTCTAAAACCGCGTGTATCGTCGCTAAACTCACCCGCGTCGTCGTAAACGCCACGCGTCCAACCGACCACTTCACCCCAAGTCCCCACGCCAGCGCCCGCCCCACGCCCGCGCCCGCGCGCACCAACCCCGCGTGCGCCAACGCGTACGCATACGACCGCAACGCATACGCCGCGCCGTGCTCCCACGTCTGCAATCCGACGCCGCGCCATAGATAGTGCAACGGCTCCCAGTAGTTGTACGCCTCGTCGCAATCGAGCACGACGACGTTATGCGCCGCCACGAGCGCGCGCGCGATGACGAGCACGGCGAGGGCGCGGCGATGGAATGTGTGATGTCGCCGCATCGCGCGCGCCGGCATCGCGCGCGCGCTCGGCGCCGGCGCTGGGCACTGACGACGACGACGGGCGATGGGGCCACGGGGCGCGCTGACCCACTCGTGGTTATTTTGACCAGTCATGACTCATCAGCTCCAAACGATCGCCTTTTACCCCTGTTTCGTGACTCTACAATCGACCAATCACGACATTCGACGAATCATGACTCAGCGCGCGAGTCCCTCGTGCGACACCCCCGACTTCCGAGCGCCACCGCGTCGGCACACGCCCGCGCGCGCGACGACGACGACGCCGGCGACGCACCGCGCGTTGGAAGCGCACGGCGCACGCAAGGCATCACTCGCGATGTCATCGTCGTCGTACGATAGCGGGTTCAATGAAGGCGTGCGCGCGCTGACGACGATGTTCCCAGATATTGACCCGCACACGATCCGCACCGTGCTCGATGCGCGCGATGGACACGTGGAGAGCGCGGTGGAGAAGCTGTTGGCGATGTCACGACGCGGTGGAGGCACGGGTGGTGGGGCGGCGCCTGGTGCGATGGGGATGAGCCCGATGAGGTGCGTGTGCGAGAGGGTCGTGGGGTGATCGTGTGACTTGTTTCGCGGTGGTTTAAACGCGCGGTTCGAGCGTACGTACGACGTGACTGACGCGCGAGTGTTTTATTTTTTATGTATACGCGCAGTGGACATGGGTCTTCGGATTATTACTCGAATGTTCCCCCGCCTAGGCAAGAGGAGGAGTCGCTGTGGGGGTGGCTTGTTGGCGACAACGCGTCGGGGTCGTCGGGCACCGGGAACGCCGACGTGGACGAAACGTGGAATTGGATATCAAATCAGATGTCGTATTTAGCGCTTGAGGTGTCGAGACAAGTCAAGGGTGTAACGGATGCGATTGCAGAGGAGATTTTGGGACCGCCTGAAGAGGAGATGGGTGAAGAGGTGGAAGATATCACCGAGGAGGAGCGCGAACGCGCTGACGTCGTCGCGGGCGGCATGGCGGTGCAAGCCAACAGGCGCACGACTGGGCCAAAGCAAGAAGTACCGAAACCCAAGCCTAAGCGACCGACGAGACATGATTTGGAAGATGATGACGAGGACGATGCGTTGGGAGGAATTTTGAATTTGCTTGGGTTGGAGGATGATCTCGAAGACGACGAGTTGTACGTGCGAAGAGACTCCAAGAAGGACAAGTAATCCTTCGACAACGACGACGACGTGTTCGGGAGCGAAATGCATACCACCCCAAACGCATTTATATGTACTTTATAGCAAACTTACACCCATTGTGATTTGAACAACATCTGTTTCAAGCGACGATGACACGGCTTTCGCTAGGGCGGATGACCCTCGTCCGAAACCAGTCGCGCGCCGCTCACCACGCTTTCCGCGGCAGACTTAAACGAACGTAAAGAATCAAAACTTGCACGCCTCGCACGCATCATTGGCCTCGCTTGATCATCGATGAATCGTTTCGAAGCCGCCTCGCGCGCCGCCGTAGCCGCCGCGGCTACCGCCGCCGCGCGTCGACGACGCTTCTCTCGCGCGCGCTCCTCGTTAATCTTTTTCTCCTCACGATCCTTCACGGCGACGAGCTGACGCAGTAAAGCCAAGTGTTCGTCATTAGTTTTAATCCGCGGCGATGCGTTGAGATCGACGCAATCGTTCCAGTCAGGTTTCCCGCGTCCCGTGCGTACATCCCGCGAGACGTTTGATTCCGGCACGCTCGACGCCGCAGCGGCTCGTGCCGCTCGACGTTCTCTACTCCTCCGCGCCATCAACGCTGTTTTACGCGCGTGGCGCGCGCGTACATGTGCTACATCATGCACTAGTTCTCCCACATGAGTGTTCGTTAAAGCACGCATCGGAATGGTGTCTGGAATGCATACGCGACGCGCGTCCGTTCGAACGACGTCAGACGGGATGTTGACCAACGTTGACCGACGCCCATCGCTCTCTCGCGATGGTTTCATCGTCGTCGACGACCCAAACGCGATCGCAGATGAAGATATTTTATGGTTCAACTCTCGTTCACGCGCGCGAATGGCGCGTAAGGCGCTATGCGCGTCGCGCAACGCGCGAACGTTGGCGGCGCAGACGCGGCACGTCGCCCGCGCGAGCGTCCCGCACTCTCGCATCTGCACCGCATCTGTCATCACGCCAGCATCAACCGCGCGCACCACGCGTGGAGATGGTTTCGGAGAATCGTTAGCACGCGTCAACGCGCGCGCGGCGTCTTCGGCGGCGGCGGCGCACACGCGAGCCATGCGCGCGTCGGCGGTCCCGCGCGCGTGCTGGAGATGAACAGTCACTCGTGCGTTTTCTTCAAACCACGCGCGCGAGCGCTCGGCGCTCGGCGCGAACGATCCATCGTTAGCATCGTCGGCATCGTGCGGCGCCATGCGCGCGTCGTGGCCGTCGTCGTCCAATATGCGTCGCGTCGCGCAGTGAGGAGGGCTCGCGCTCCACTTTTCGCCTCAACAACTGTGCGCGAGCTCAACGCGAGTCACCCACCGCCATGCTCGCCGCCGCGCTCTCTCGCGCGCGCAAACGCGCGATGACGGCATCAGTCGCGATGGGGTCGCGCGCGCGCGTCGTCTCGTCCTCGTCCGCGGTAACGCGCGCGGCATCGAGTGACGATGACTTTGTGTACCAGCCGCTGTTCGAACAGAGTGGAAAAGACATTCCGTGGCGACTGGTATCGACCGATGGCGTGCGCGAAGAGCGTGGGGTGGACGGGAAGATGTTTTTGCGCGTCGATGCGTCGGCGTTGACGACGTTGGCGGCGCGAGCGGTGCGAGATGTCAGTCACTTGCTTCGTCCGGGACACTTGAAGCAGTTGCGTTTGATTTTAGACGACCCCGAAGCTAGTAAGAATGATCGATTCGTGGCGTTGGAGTTGTTGAAGAATGCGTGTGTTGCGGCGGGGATGATATTGCCCGGGTGTCAAGACACGGGCACGGCGATCGTGATGGGCAAACGCGGACAGTACGTGTTGACGGATGGTGAGGACGAACGCGCGTTGAGTCGCGGAGTGTACGACACGTATAAAACGACGAATTTGCGATACTCCCAAGTCGCACCGTTGACGATGTTTGAAGAGAAGAACACTGGTTCGAACTTGCCCGCGCAGATTGATTTATACGCCGCAAAAGGGAACGAGTACCACTTTCAGTTTATGACGAAGGGTGGCGGAAGCGCAAACAAGACATTTTTATTCCAGCAAACCAAGGCGGTGTTGAATGAGGCGTCGTTGATGACGTTTTTGGAGGAGAAAATTAAAACTCTCGGTACGAGTGCGTGTCCGCCGTATCACTTGGCAATCGTCATCGGTGGGTTGAGCGCCGAACAAAATTTGAAGACGGTGAAAATGGCGAGCACGCGATACTACGATGACTTGCCGACCTCTGGAAACGCCAAGGGCCGGGCGTTTCGCGACTTGGAATGGGAAGCTAAGATACACAAGTTATCACAAGCCATGGGTATCGGAGCGCAATTTGGCGGTAAATACTTTTGCCATGATGTTCGCGTGATTCGATTGCCGCGCCACGGCGCGTCGTGCCCCATCGGCTTGGGCGTATCTTGCTCCGCAGATCGGCAAGCGCTTGGAAAGATCACCAAAGACGGCGTGTTTATCGAAGCGCTCGAGACCGATCCAAGCAAGTACTTACCCGAACCTAAAGCCGAGGAACTATCCAACGACGTCGTGCACATCGACCTCAACCAGCCGATGGCTGACATTTTAGCAAAGCTCAGCGCATGCGAAGTGACGACACGCTTAACCCTCACCGGCCCGCTTGTCGTCGCTCGCGACATCGCACACGCGAAATTGAAGGAACGTCTCGACCGAGGCGAGCCGCTACCGCAATACATGAAAGATCACGCGGTATACTACGCCGGTCCCGCCAAGACGCCCGAAGGCATGGCGAGCGGCTCGTTCGGCCCCACCACGGCTGGTCGCATGGACTCCTATGTCGATCAATTTCAAGCCGCCGGTGGCTCCATGGTGATGCTCGCCAAAGGTAACCGCTCGACCGCGGTCACCAAGGCGTGCAAATCCCACGGTGGGTTCTATTTAGGCTCCATTGGAGGCCCAGCCGCGATTCTCGCCCAAAACAACATTAAAAAAGTCGACATCCTAGAGTTCCCCGAGCTCGGCATGGAAGCCGTGTGGAAAATCCACGTCGAAAACTTTCCCGCATTCGTCGTCGTTGACGATAAAGGTAACGACTTTTTCAAGAAATGGTCCGTGTAATGCCAATTTAACGTCTCGACGTCGCCGCGACAGCCGCGCGAATTTTAAAAAACACTCGCGCGCAAAGCTCACTTCACTCCGCGACGCTCGAGTCTCGCGCGCGATGACCGCACACGACGACGACGAGGCGCGGCCGAATGCGTTGCAAGACATCTCCACCAGCGTGAACGCGACGACGGCGGTGACGACGCAGGCCGATAAACCGCGCGTGATTGCGAGCGATGATGGTGCCTCGGCCCACGACGCGAAAGTTGACGCGCACGGCGTCGACGCGAGCGAGCACGACGCGAAGCGCGCGCGCGACACCGAAGATCGCGCCACCGCACACGCGAAAAAGTCCAAGGATGCGAACATCGAGCGCGCACCGGCGGAGATAGCGGTTGAGTTGCCAGAGCCGTTAACAGAGTGGAAAACCACCGCGGAACACGAGCTCGCTGCGCTTCACACGTTTCGTCGCGCCAAGCTCTTGGACTGGTTTCACGTCAAGGGCGCGATAAATACATGCATTATTTCCTGTCCGGCTGATCCGTTGCGGAAGAAGATGCGGGAGATGCGGGATAACGGCGTGTACGGGAGCTCGATGGTGCCGTATTTGCAACTGATGCGTGAGATCTTTGACACGTGCGGGGAGTACGTGGATGATTTAGACGAGGAAATGGATCCTAATGATTTCTGGGATGACGAAAGTGAAGAGGATGATGACGACGAGGACGAGGAGGACGAGGATGAGGATGATATGGATGAGGATGAGGAGATTCCGGTGGTGTCTCGCGGAGGCGGCCGCGCTGCGACAACCGTCGCGGCTCCGCCCGCCGCCGCCGCCCCCGCTCGCGGCGCCTCGCGCTCCGCCCCGAGCAACGAAGAAATGGCCTCACTTCAACTTAAATTTAGAGAATTCCAATATTTTTTGGGACAATACTTTTCCACCACGCGAAAAGAAAAAGAGGGCATCTTAGAGTTGCTCGACGAAGCGAAAAAGGAAAACTTTGATGACGAAATCGAAGTCAGCAAATTCCTCGACATCATGCAGCGCCAGAATAAAATCATGATTGACGACGACGATAATTCTGTGTACATCATTTAATATCAAAGCACACCCATTCGCTTACGTTCCCGCGCAATTATCAACTCCAAACGCGCGCGGGTGGGATTTTAAAAATTCAAATTTCACCCCGACAGCTGTCACGACGTCATTCTCCGCCGCACCATGCCCAAACCACCATGCGAAGACCTCGCGAGATTCACCGCAGACGTCATGCGCGCGTGTAGCGTGGATATATCCACCGATGGGTGGTCCGTGCGCGTGTTTACGCGTCGTTCGGGGGCAAACGCGGGGACGACGTATCGACAGTTTTACCCACCCTGCGGAGGAGGCGCGTTGCGATCGATGAAGGAAGTGGTGACGTATCTCGCATCTACGGGACACGCGGCGCGAGGCGCGAAGCGTAAGGGTGCGGGGCCAGGGGCGGCGCGTCAGGCGCGCGGTAAGGTGGGTAAAGGTGACGATGAGCTCGACAAGGCGATGAGCGCGCCGACGCCGACAGAGGTTCGAGCGCCCGTCGTCATTCGGGAAAGTGCGAGCGCCGTAGTGACGGGTATCGTCGCTGACGAGGACATGGATGAGGATCGTTTGAGCATGGAGTTCATGTCGATTACTGGGTTTGAACCGGATTATAAGGATGTTATTGAGTTGCGAAAGATGTTGGAGAAGGAGCGCGCGAGAGCGGCGGCGACCAAGGAGAGCGCGAAATCGAGCTCTTTTACGTTTGATCGCACCGCCGCCGCTCGTGGAGGTGGCTCGCGGCGTGGGATGTTAGAGGAACTTCCCAATGGAACCGCTGTGTCATTGGGCGAGGAGAGAAAGGCGGCTCAACATGCGTTGGTGGCGGCGACAAAGCGGGCGGCGATGGCGTCGGCGGATGACATGGCGGCGCTTGGAGACGTCTCTCGCGCGGATTGGCGTGGCGTCGGGCGCGTGCCAAGATTTTTAGGGAACACATCGGTGCCAGACGTCGTGCGCGGGGGCACTCGCGCCGGTGCGGCGCCAAAAATTTCGGGCACGGATGCGGAAATTAGACTTTTACCAGCGTCAACATCCACGGGTGACGTCGCGGACGACGTAGACACGCGTCCGCCGTTTGATCCTAGAGATGGTAAAGCCGTGGCGACGCTCAAGGCGGCATTGCATACGTCTGCAGCGCCCGCTGAGGTGCGATGTCGCGAAGCTGAGCGCGGGAGAGTGATTGATTTGATCCAAGGATGCTTGCGGGATCATAAACCAGGAAGCTTGTACTTGGCGGGTTTGCCCGGCACCGGGAAGACGTTGACGCTTAAAGAGGTCGAAGCGACGAGCAGAAAGTGGGGCATTTCGGGGAAGAGTCGACCTCAATTGGCATTCATTAATTGCATGGCTTTGTACGATCAAAAGGCGATTTTTGGAGCGATTATCGAGCAATTGGGCGAATCCGTGCTCGCGGAGGATCGTGAAGTACGCGATGACGTCGTGGAATTTAGCGACGTTCCCGAAGTGTCAGCGTTGCGGAGAATCGTTACCACCGCGACTACGGCAAGCAAAAGTGGCATGTGCATTATTCTTCTCGATGAAATGGACCAATTAGTGACCAAGGCGCAAGATATTTTGTATGAGCTCTTTGCGCTTCCAGCGTTGAAGAATTCTCGATGCATCCTCGCCGGCGTATCCAACGCCATGAACCTCACTGATCGTGTGTTACCGCGCCTTCGTGCGCGTGGGTGTGAGCCTGCACTCGTACCTTTTGCCGCATACGTCGGTAAACAGTTGAAAGTTTTACTCAAGCAACGTTTGGCGGTGCTACCGTTTACTGCGTTTGAAGACAGCGCACTCGAATTGTGTTCGCGAAAAGTCGGCGCAGCGACGGGTGACATGCGCAAAGCGCTCAACGTGTGCGCCACGGCGATTGATATTTGCGTTCAAGAGGCAAATGCGTCGTTGTCAGATTTGGCTGACACCGACCCGAACACGGTGCCAATGAAACCTGCGAGCATTGTCAAAATTTCTCACATGGCGCGCGCCTTGTCAAAGACGTACGCGTCGCCGGTGGTGGATTCCATCCGCGCTCTTCCGCAGATGCAGCAAATGGTGCTCTGTTCCGCCGTGCGGCTCGTTAAACAGAACGCAAAGAGCATGGAAACCACTCTCGGGGCGTTACATGACTCGTACACTGCCCTGTGCAGAGAGACTGGCGTGAAAGAATTACCTCAAGGTGAATTTTGCAACATGTGCACCGCGCTCGCCGACCACTGTCTGGTAAAACTCGGCAACGCAAATAACGACCGATTACGCAAATTACGACTCTTAGCGACAGAAGATGATGTGGTGTTCTCTCTCCAAGGCGTGCACTTCTTCAGAAATCTCTTAGGCAGTAGCAAATAAAGCACACGGATGTGATGACGACGCATGACAACCGAGAACCGAGAATGAATGGGCTTCATTTCCAAGCGCGCCGCTCTCAAACATGTCCGCACTCTCACGACCAATGACGCGATTCGGCGTCATCAAGCTCACACAGCAGTTCATCTCTCGGCGTTCGATTCCGCGTGCGTCAGCGTTTCGTCACACGCGCACGCCCATCATCGCACAAGTTCAACGCGGCGGAGCCGGCGCAGACTTTACACCCTCCAGTTTCGCCCGCGGTGAAGCACAATTTTCTCGATTCTTTCCGCCTGAGGCTCGCGATTTCACCTACTCTCGGCACATCATGATTGCCGTCGATGGAAGCCCAGAGTCTGTCGACGGCACAAAGTTTGTGATTAAACACTTGGTGAGATCTGGGGATTTGGTGCACCTCGTGCACATCGCGGTGCCAGAATCGGCCGGCGCGTACCTCTCGCTCGCGACGCCGCCCGGGACGGAATTCAACCTCGATCTCGATTACGAAGCGCGCGATGAATTTTGGAAATCCGCGGTGAAGAAGACGGAGGAAATGTTGAATGATTTTTGCGAAGCCGTGACGCACGATGAAAGCGGTGGCGGGGACATGACGCCGTTTACGCCGCCCATTGAGTTGGATTGCATCCTTGAAATCGCCGGTTGGGAACCTGTGGGCGAGCTCCTCTTGCAGAAAGCGAAAGCCTCGGGCGCGGCGTTCATTTGCGTCACGCAGCATCACAAATCTTGGTTGGAGAAGTTTTTGTATGGGTCGGTGTCGAATTACATCATCGGAAACGATTGCGAACCACCGATTCACGTCTTTGTCTACCACGCGCCCAAGCGTGCAGAACACGCCGAGACAAAGGAGATGAAATGAAATTGAGATTAGTGCGCGAGAATTTCACGCACGTACTTGTACGAATTACTCCAAATGGCTTTGCATAGGTCAATCGGCAATTCTTCTTGCTTATTCTTGATGTTTTTGTCGGCTCCACTTTGCAACAGTAAATTTACGATTTCGACGTGCCCGCGCATCGCGGCCCAATGCAACGCGGTGTTATCGCCGATATCAAGCGCATCCACATCCGCACCTTGTTCTAGCAATAGCTGCACGGTGTGGTAGTGACCATTATGCGCCGCGCGTTGCAACGCACAATCTTTCATGACTCCACTTTGCTGAATATCTGCACCTTCGTTCAGAAGAAGCTCGACAACCTTTGTGTGCCCGTTGCCGGCGGCGAGCACCAACGGCGGATCCCCGCAGTGATCACACTCGTTAATCGGCGCCCCTTCGTTAATGTGCTCCTTCACCCAATCGTAATACCCATCAACGCAGTCGCGCCAGATGTTAGATTTCTCGGGGATGAACCGTCCAGTCTGTCGAAGCGGAGAGAAAACGCTCGCGCGCGCGGCTCGGTTAGTCTCCGCCTCGTCCCACGCCTCGAGGTCGATACACGCGCGACTCGCGCACACATCGCTCGCGACGTCAATAGCATACCACGAGATCGAACGGCATGACGTGTGTACGCCTCGCGTGAGTCTTTCCGTCGTCGATGGCGCGTCACGCGCGCGCGCTTTGTGAGGA
The DNA here is from genome assembly GCA_012295225.1 of Ostreococcus mediterraneus. NCBI lineage: Eukaryota > Viridiplantae > Chlorophyta > Mamiellophyceae > Mamiellales > Bathycoccaceae > Ostreococcus > Ostreococcus mediterraneus. Next base: position 196,456 of record WMKK01000002.1, read on the forward strand.
GTTTTCGAGACACTCGTAACCGAAAAATGAGCGTTTTTTTATCATGGTTTCAAACCGTACGGGACGCGCGTCCATTACATGATGACAGAGCTACTGCGCGATGGTTTTCTGTATTATTTCTTTGGCGCGCGCGAGGCTTTTTCAGCCACGCCGCTGGTGCCGAAGCGCTGACGCAACACGGCCAAGACATCGCTCATCGGCACGCCTTGTTTGTTCAACATGACCATGGAGTGGTACAAGACGTCAGCCATTTCGTTTGTCGCCGCTTGCTTACCTTCATCTTCCTCCCACGTCTGGCACAACTCCCCCGCCTCTTCGCGGATCTTCTTGCATAATAATTCTGGATTGTCCAATAATCTACGCGTCCATGAGGGTTTAGCGTCGTCGTCGACTTGTTCGACGCGTCTGGCTTCGATGGTCGCCTCCAACTCGTACAGCGTTGTCAACGCCTCCTCCGCCGCGTGTCGTCCACCATCCTTCTCCGCCGCCGCACCGCCCACGCCGTCGACGCGCTTATAGTAACACGTGTGCGCGCCCGTGTGACACGTCGGACCCGAAGGAATTCCTAAATAGATTAAACTATCTCTGTCGCAGTCCAAGTGCACGCTTTGCACCTCGATAAAGTTACCGCTCGTCTCCCCTTTCGTCCACAGCTTCTTTTGGCTCCGACTCCAAAACGTCGCCTTACGATTCTTCAACGTATACTCAACCGCAGTACGATCCGCAAAGCCTTGCATCAAAATCGCACCCGTATCGACGTCTTGCGCGATCGCGACGACAAACCCATTGACGTCGTACTTTAACCCATCCAAAAATTCCTTCAACGCGGCTTCATCCATCGCTTCGCCCGTAGCGAATGCGTGACGATACGCATTCGTGCGCGTCGTGTGACGTTCTCGTCGCATCGACGACCCCTGTGCGGGTGCCTGCGCGCGCGTACGCGCCGTAGCCCCGCGCGCGCTGCGCGCGCTATCCATCTTCACCACGCACGTCTTCACCCCTCGGCTCGACGCCATCGCGCCCATCGCGCTCGACATTGGCGATGAATATCAATCACGACACACTCGAGTCCACGTTCGCGCGTCGTTTCTCGGCGGCACACACCGCGCGCGCGCGTCGGGGAATGGAGCGCGCGCACGGTGGAAAAAGCACTTTTTCGCCGTCACACGACTGCGCGCGCCGCGATGCTCCGATGCGCGGCGACGACGCCAGCGCGCGCGGCGTTGCGCGGCGTGCGCGCTCGAGCGCACCGCGCGCGATTGATGTCGCGCGCGTCGAACTCAGCGGCGGCGGCGGCGGCGGGCGAAGACGTTGGTGTGGATGACGAGCGACACATGCGCCGAGCGCTGGAACTCGCGCGAGACGCGGCGCGCGCGGGAGAAGTGCCCATCGGCGCCGTGCTCGTGGACGCCGAGACATCGACGGTGATATGTGAGGCGCGTAACACGTGCGAACATAGCGGTGATCCGACGGCGCACGCGGAGATGACGTTGATTCAAGAGGGAGCGAAAAAGCTTGGCGGCTGGCGCGCGTTGCAACGAACGACAATGTATGTGACGTTAGAGCCGTGCGCGATGTGTGCGGGTGCGATTTTACAAAGTCGTGTGGGTGGCGTGGTGTACGGGGCAAAGAATACGTTACTCGGTGGTGATGGGAGTTGGGTGTCGATGTTGCGTAGGGACGACGTCGGGACGGATGATACGGCGCCGAAACATCCGCACGCGTTTGCGCCAAATTTAGAAGTACGCAGTGGCGTGTTAGCAGAGGATTGTGGAAAGATTATGTCGGACTTTTTTAAGCATCGTCGCACGCTTGGAGTGTATGGAGACGATGCCGTGTAGATGCTAGATGTTTGCGACGTCGCGTGTAGAATAATATAAGTAAATGAAAATCAAATGTGTAGAGCTAGGAGCTAGGAGGATTGTGGTGGCAAAATCTATCGAGCATACATGCGAGACGATGGTCTACGGTCATCGTCATCGTTGTCGTCATCGTCATCGCGAGAGAAATCGTCGTCGTCGTCGTCGTCGTCGACTTCAGCTTCGTCTCGTACCTTGACCGAACCGCCTCGCATGTCTACTGAGACTTCGTCCTCTACTACATCCTCTTCGTCCTCATCCTCATCTTCATCTATGTCCTCACTCTTGAGAGACTCTACTTCTTCGGAAAAGAGCTCATCCTCTTCGTCGTCGTACGCGTCCTCATCGTCGTCGTCGTTGGATAATCTCGCTTCAAGCGACTGCGTAAACTTGACGTTTGTTCTCTCGTCGTCAACGCCAGCCTCAAGTAGATCGCGTTCATACTCGGTGATTTTGCGCTCTTGTCTGTCAGACAAGGCAATCATGCGCTTAATGTCATCAATAGTGTACTCCTTGCGCTGATTTGCTTCATTCGTCTCTTCACCGCTAGCGCGAACCTCTCTACCGGCGTCTGCACACGCCTCCTCCATCGTCTCCCCGGCGTAAATATTAATCGGCGAGCCGTACATGTGCGGATGGCGCTTGATCATCAACGACAAATCCTGGCGCGTAGGCATTACCTCTAATGGGTATCTAAATCTCCACCATTTCGGACGAATCTCCGTCACCTTGACTGTGAGCGTGGTGCCGATGCTAATGTGGTCGCGCACTTCAACCCAATCGGTTTCACAAATCGGAAGCAATGCGTCAACTTCTGTGCCGCAATCGAGCAACGCGCCGTGATATAAGTCCATAGCCACAACTGTGGCTTCGAATTCTTGGCCTATTTCGATGACGTTATGCATCGTACGCGATAAATCTCCCAAATGGCGCTTTGGGTCTCTGTCGATTTCATTCAACGGCGTCTCCACAGCTGACTTCAATCCCCTGGTGTTCAAAGCTCGTTCTCGTAACCAAGGGGTCTGTCCAGAGCCAACCTCGTCATTGAGCACGCCAACAAAGGCGAGAGAGCCTCCGTCGACGGCGCTCACGGCGTTGTGGTGCGGGAGCGCGTCCCAACCGCCTTCGCCGAGCCACCCGTCGTCGGAATCGTGCGACGAATCAACTTGATCTTGTATCGACCAATGCCCGCTTTCAACGGCTTGCTTTGGATTAATCAAGAATGGATTGCTCTCGGAGCCGTCTTGATAGATTCGGGCGATTTGATTCTCATCCAACCCATCGTCATCCCCTTCTTCGTCGCCGGCGACTTCTTCCTCCTCCGCCTTCAACGCGTCTTCGAGCTTCTCCATGGCTAACGTTAAAGGCTCTTCATCCATGTCCGATTCGTGCATGAGATCAGCCTCATCATAGAATATATCCTCTTCAATGAAATGCGTCGACGAGCGCTCTTGGAAATCATCCGCCACGAGCTCTTCGAGTTTTTCTTGCCGTCTCGCGCAATCCGCTTCGTACGCCGCTTGTTCGGCGAGCGACATCTCTGAATACGCCTCGCATTGATCATCATACCACGTCTGAATCGCCTCGAACGCCACCCCAGTGCGTTCAACCATTTCAGCAATCTCCTTTCTCGACGGTGGATACGTTTGCATCTTTTTCACGCGTAACCACCAGTTGAGCTGACACACGTACAACGCCCTACCGCGCAACCCGCCGTCGTCGTCGACAAAATGCCTCGACTGTTCAATGGGCACATCGCGCTCGACGTCATCCAACTCCTCCTGCCCAGCGACGAGATCGATATCCCCAAACGACCCTCGAGCGTCGACACCACCCACGACGTCCCAATCATCGTCATCGTCGTCATCCAAGTCCAAACCGTCATCCTCCTCCTCCGCGTCCTCGTCATCCTCCGCCGCCGCCGCTTCGCCATCCACATCATACATCGATCGCGTAAACTTCATCCCAACGCTATCCATGCCATCATCCTCATCATCCTCATCCTCATCCTCATCCTCATCATCCATCCCATACCCATCCACGTCCACATCCACATCCGCGTCCTCGTCCTCGACGTCCTCGTCCTCGACGCCGCGCCTCGCGGGGTCAAAACCATCCCCATCCTCGTCATCCCCGAACGCCCTCACGCACGCCGCCGTCGCGCGACGCACCACCCGCGCGCGCGGCGACCTCGCGACCATCGCCGCCTCGCGCGGCGTCGCGCGCATCGCCCCTCCGCCCGTGCGCGCAGGCGGCGCCACCGATGCGCGACCGCCGGTGCAGCGCACCGTCCATTCATGGCGCGGTCGTCGCGCCGCGCCGCCGCCGCGCGCGTCACGGCGGTGCGGAAGCGGCGGTGCGAGGGCGCGCGCGCGTGCGGCGAGCATGTCGCGACGGCGTCGGGGTCGCGCGGCGACTGGCGACGGGCGAACGACGACGGCGGGGAATCGGGCTCGAGGGGGCGGCGGCGGCGGAACGCCACCAATGTATCATCAGGGGGGTAGGGTTTAGGACGCCACCAATGTATCACCAGTCGTCATCGACTAGGGTTTAGGACGCCACCAATGTATCGCCAGGGGTAGGGTTTAGGACGCCACCAACGCATCAACGCACGGGTCCGACACGGGGCACCCCGCGCGTGCGCGCGCGACGACGCGGCATTCGCGCGACGACGACGCGGCGTCGTCGAGGAGGCGCGTCGTGATCGCAATCATCACGCGTGTCTTGCGTTGATTCTCCCGCACTGGCACGCTCAGAACGAGGAAAGAATAGTAACGTCGTGTCGTAGCGCGCGGTGCACGTGTAACGCGACACAGGCACGGCGTGCGTTGTCCGTGGGGCGAGAACGCTACCACGCGCGCGGCTTTTAAAGGATACCGCGACGTTTTGTGTTATCTCGCCGATGAAGGCTGTCCACGGCACCCCGACGCTGTCGACGCGGCTCGGGCGAGCGGGAAGAAAGATGTATTGGCGTTCGCCGAAAAACACGACACAAATCGTGCACGACAGGCGCACGTGAACAATCTCTTCGATGTTCTCGAGCGACACAAAAGGAAGATGCGTGACATGCATTATATCAACGCCGCCAAGGCGGCAAAGGATCTCCACGATTACTTCAAACGCGACACGCGGCGGACGTCGTAAACCGCACAATCAAAACCAACAACTGTAAAAATGCACTCCGACCCGAGGCACCCCACCACAGAACTCGACGCTTCGCAGCGACCACGCGCGCGTGATAGACCTCATGCTCGCACATCAACTCGCACGCACGCCCGCGCCGACGCGCGCGATCGCGAACAGACGCACGCGATCGTCGAGAACGACGACAATCACCGCGTCGTCCGCCAGCCCAATTCGCGGACCGGTGATTAAGCGCCAAACGTGCGACGTGGGTCCGCTCAAGGTGTCGATTGACAACGCCACGCGCGCGAGTGAAAACTTGTCGGTGATTTCGTTGATATCCAACGCCGTGCCGGGGTTGTTGCGTTCGGTGGCGTGGGTTTTGAACGGCATGGATGTGGTCGTGCACGAGGCGTCGATTGAAACGAGCGACGACTCCGTCGTGACCATGACGTTCGCCGCGCGCGAGAGCGTGGGAAACAAGGAAACGATGATTGAGGATCCTAAGCTTGTGAGTGATCGGTTGTATGATTACCTGGCGTTTTGCATCGCTGGGGATGATGAGGAACGCGTGGAGTCGATGCGCGAGGGTGGCGTGCTCGTGGACAACACGCGGTCAAAGGATGCGACGTTTGTGAGCGTTCGTATTAACGACAAAGTATCGTCGGCTATTTCGTTGTACCCGATCGGAAGTGCGTTTACGGGGCTCGGGATGATTGTGCGTAACGGTACGCTCAAGTCGAGCGTTGGATCGGATGGGGAGACGCGAAAGTCGTGGGAATTTGAAGTCGTGCGCGCGCAAGATAGACAAAAGCTCAAGATGGAGGAACTCCGAGCGTTGACGTACACGCTATCGATCGTGTGTTCGTCTGATATGAAGTCTTTCGGGAGATCTCAGATGATGACAAACTAGAAGAGAAGACTAGACGGCTGCTGCTGCTGCTGCTTTGAAGCGCCAATAGTCGTATACACAACCGCCAGCCCGCGCGCTTTTTTGCCTCTGTACGAAAAATGTAATAATTTTCAATCCGTATTACTAAAGAATCTGTTGCGCGTGATCACTCTATGAGTCTACGCCATAGAGTTCAACGCTGCGCCTAAAGGCCACGCGGCCTCGATAGGTTTATTACCGTATTCAATTTGTTTCACCAGCGTGAGCGTGTCCCACTCGTGTCGCTTGAATCCAACGGAGAGCAACACGTGGGCAAAAGTCAAATCCATACACATGAAGGGCGCGTCAGCGTCGTCGACGCCGTGATAGGTCGATGTGACTTTAGTAAGGGACAGCGCACACGCATCCTTGGCTTTACCGCCCAACTCGCGCACGGTTGAACGACCATCAATTTCTTGGTCGGTGACTATGCCGACGTTTACGGCACGATCCCATAAATAGCTCGATAAGTACACACGCTTACTCCCTGGACCGGGCTCACCACCCCAGGCACCATTAAACGAGCACTCGCCCTCGCGATCGCACGATTTATCGAGCTCTAGCGCGGCGACGACGTGCTTGGTGCACAATTCATGATCGATTCCGTCTTCGTGCGCTGAAGCGTCGTACGCCTTGCCCGCGTACTCGTACTTCCCTGTGTGCCCTTCGTGAATACACGGCGATTTACCCACCGATTGATTCAAAATTGCCGCACGCGCCGCCATCAATCCATGTCCGAGGTGCGAACGCGTGTACACATCGAACGTTGAGCCGAGCGCTTTAAGCTTTGACACGTATCCATTCGGCGCCGTTCGCGCCGTCTCCGGAGTCACTTGATACGCGAGCTGCACCGAGCCACCGCCAAGGTCTACGGCGGCGACGGTGGCGATGTTATTCGCAGAGTCAGGCGAAGTCGCAGCGGGAGCGTGCGATGGCGCTAGGTTCCCCAACAAATAATTCATCGTCAACCATTGATACGCGCCTTCGTCTGCGCCATCCATTATTGAAATGGAATTTTCGTCGCGCATGAATGGGTACGACGCAAACAATTTCGCGCACGCGGCTAAAATATCTTTTGCCGCTTGACCTGGGAGTAAACGTAACCCAGCTGTCGCGCGTAACTGTATGCTGGTCGTCGCGCGCGCGGATTCCGGCACCGCGTCCATGGCAATTTTCATCAACGCCTTCAAACTATCCGCCGCCGCGTTCGCATCGTCAGCGTACGCGCTCAAGCCAGGCTTTATCGCCTCAAACGTGTCTTTACGCAGCCTCATATCCTTCGCGTCGAACTCAAACACGTGCACGCGACTCCCAGTAGAGCCGGCGTCTATGACGACGGCGTACTTGTCCGTCGCCGAAACGCTCTTCGCGCCCGCGCCCTCTTCACCACCCGTACTCGGCGTCTTCAACGATGTCGCCACGGCCGAAGGCGGCTGCGACGCAGAAGACGCAGACACCGACGACGACGACCGTACGTCAGCGCCATCATTCGCATCGTCTTCCGCGGGCAACGCCTCGCGCACATCCATCCTGATATCCTCCCGCGTCCGACGCACACCACGCACACCTCTCGCGTCATCCCCAACCAACACCGCCGCAGACGACGACACCAACGCTTCACCATCCCCTTCGACGCCCACGCCCGACCCCCTAGGCCCTTGAGACGACCCACGGAACGCCACCATGCCCAGCACCACCAGTGGCACGCCAAAGATAATCATCATCATCCTCGACGACCGCGCGCGCCGCGACGCGCCGTACGCCTGGACAACGCCCCCAACGGGCGCGCGGGAAAACGCCCCGCTCGATGCGCGACGCATCGCGCGCGTCGTCGGCGTCGTCGGCGTCGTCGGCGCGGTGTGACGGTGCGGAACGGCTGCGGAACGGCTGCGGAACGTCCTCTCGACGGCGTCTCCGGGCGTTGGACCCAGGTACCATACTCGAGCCCACGCAAGCCCCATCATGGACGTATAAGTAGATAAAATATTCATTATCGGACACTCGGCACGTATATGACTCCACACATTGCCTATAAAGTCCTCAACCAGTGAATTTTTGAACGCGACCGTGTCGAGGCCGCGGTCGCGCGATCGCGATTCGGCATTTCGCGACGACCATGGATGCACAATTACTCGCGCTCGCCAAGGCGCAAGACGATTTCCGGCAACAAGTCGCGGTCGGATTGACCGATCTCAAGTCCATCTACGACGCATGCGCGCGCGAACACGGGAATGAGCTGAAACAACGCGCGAATGAGCAGGAGAGCGCGCGACGCGCGATCGAAGGCGCGAACGCAGAGCGGGACAGGCTCGAACAAAAGCTGGTCCAATGCGAGCATGCGTTGAGCGAGACGAAGCATGCGTTGGTGGAGACGAGGGAGAAGGCGAAAGATGTGCGTGCGTGCGATGCGTGCGCGAGAGAGAGCTCGAGATGCGTGTGTTGTGCGACGCGGGAGTTTCGAAAATGTGCAATATCCGCGTTGTTAGCCCGCGACGCGGTTTGAGGGTGATATCTAGCGACGAGTCGTCGCGTGGCGTGTTCGCGGATGTCGAAGACGCGTGCGTGTGTTTATGTTGTGTACATCTGTCTCATGGTTTCGTGTGCGCGGGGAAACGTATGGGAGTGTGAACTCGCGTACGCGTCTCGCGCGCGATCGAAAGCCACTCTGGAGGGCTCCCTCACGCGTGAAACTCGCGCTGACAATATTACGTTTCGTTTATGAAAACCATACAGGCGAGCGTGGCCAACGCTGCGGAGAAGAAAGATTTATTAGCCAAGCTCGAGAGCGTGGTTGAAGATAAGAAGAAGAACGAAGACGCGTTGAAATCACACGCGCAAGAGCTCAGACAACAGTTGATCTTGATGCAAAGCAAGCTTGACCGTGCCGGCGAGTTGGACAAGGATTTGCACGAAAAACTGAAGGTTGCCGACAACACGCACCGCGAAAAAGTGGAAGAATTCAAGAAGATCATCGATGGCTTGAAGAGCGAAATCCAAGATCGAGAATCCAAGATTGAAGCTGCAAACAAGGAGACGAAGCAGCACGAACGCGAGTTGTTGAAACAACACGACGCCATTAACCGACTCGAGGCAAAGGTCGACGCTTTGAACAACGAATTGGATTCTTCTAAGAACCAATGCGTTCAATGGCAACGCGAGTGTGACATGGCCAAGGCTTCTGAGCAAAACTCTCGAAATGAAGCCGACGCGGCCAAGGACGAACGCATGAAAGAAGAAAAGGCGCGTTCTTTGAGCGAACAAGCCGCCGCCGACGCCCGACGCAAGTGTGAAGAAGCGCTCGCAGAAGCCGCGGAAAACAAGCAAAACAAAAAGCTCGCCGAGCAAGCGCTTGAAGTCAAGGAGGCGGAACTGAAGGATGTCACGCACAAGGCTCAGCTCATGGAGAAGGACTTCAGAGAGGCGCTCAAGCACGAAAAGGAGGAGCACGCCGCCACCGAGGACCGTCTCGAAAAGTTGAAGCAGCAATCCTTCGATTTGTACAACGCGTATACCACCACGATGCAGCAACTCGAAGAGTACCGCGCCGCCCTCGAGCGAGAATCCCAAGAATCCGCCAACTTGCACGCCGCGCTCGCCAAGCAAAAGGAGGAAGCCGCCCGCGACGCCTTGCGCACGCGCTCCTCCAAGTTCATCGCCCCGCCCCCGGGCTACGCCGGCTCCCCATCCCCGAGCCGCCGCCCAGGCGTATCCATCAACGACATGGATGATCTTCGATCTCCCCCGTCGTTCGACTAGTCCCATTCACCCATTTAATATTGCATACGGTATAAACTTTTCGCATTAAGCAATCGTCGGTGGCGGCGTCTGAAAACTGTTGAACACTTTTCAAAAAAAAACAAAGCCCTGTCTGATTACTCGATGTGTTCACTTCTCGACGCACGCGTGGACGCAAACCGGCGCCGCGCGACGACGAGCGACGCGTGTCTCGCGTGTTGCGACTCAACGAACGACGACGACGACGACGACGACGACATGTCGCCCGCGGCGCGCGACGTGACGAATGAAGACACTGGACGATCGCCGACCGGTGCAACGTCGGCAAAGAGCACGCTGTCGCGCTACGTGGGGACACCGCTGAGGAGCGCGGGTAAGGTGGCGAGCGCACTGGTGGGAGGGTTTTTCTTTGCCGCGCCCGAGACGGAGGAGAAGGACGCGAGAGCGGCGGGGGAGGCGGCACAGGCGAGAGCGGCGTCGCGAGGGCGCGGGCTGGAGACGGATGGCGCGGTTCGTCGACTCGCGGTGGGTGATGAGAACGGCGGTGGTCGAACGCGTACGGGTGTAGAGGCTATGGATATTGGTGCAGAGCGCGCGAGACCGACGACGACGACGGCGATGGCGGTGCAGACGTCGACGCTGGGTACAGATTCGCCGACGCCGTTTACTGAGATTAAAGAGTTTTTGAGACGCGGACAAATGGATAGAGAGCGCTTGACTCGACCGGTGATGGCGAGTGCAGTCAAACCGGTATCCCCGTTTGAGCGTGCGCCGGCTTTCGAGGCGCAAGTGACGCCGGTGCGAGAACGCGCGGCGACGACGGCGGCGACGACGCCGAACGCCGGGTCGCCAGGGTACTCTTCGATGCGCCGTTCTTACGTTGCCTCGGGCACGCCCTCGCTCTTGGGTGCGCGTGGGCGCACGACAGTGCCTAAACCAGCGATATTGGAGCCGCCAGTTGAGACGGCGGCGTTGACGCCGACGCGAATGAGCTTGAAACGCGAGCGCGAGGTGACATTTTTGGATCTTGAGCGCGAACGCGCGCGCAATACAACGCCACGTCGACTCGAATCTAGCGCTGGCCCGGGGGGCGAAGCACGTGCACCAGAGTATGGTAGCCCAGCGTATCAAACACCGATTGCAAAAACTGTGACTAGCGCGGTGACGACGGACACGGCGAAGCGTATTTTGCAAACGTTGGATCGATTAGCGAGCACGAGAACAGCAACGCCAATGGGTGGTTCAACCGCCGGTCGCACGCCCGGCTTTGCGGCGCGTCCCGCGCCGCAGGTGCAAGCACCGTCGCCAATCGGTAGCGCGTTTGAAAACGAAGCATCGGCCGCCAAATTGACGCCAACGTCTGCGACGTTCGTGCAAACGCCCAAGTCTGGAGTGTCTTTCGCCGCGTCGCCCATGCCGTTTGTTAGCTCTTCGGCTTCAGGACGTGCGCCACCAACGCCATATCCGACAAGTGCGGGCGAGGAATATGAAGAGGAAATCGAGGCACGCGTCTTTGACTTTGGTACTGATGAGATTCGATACTCCAAAGGTCACAAGGCACCAGCTGGACCAGTCGCATCAGTCTCTGTGGATTTTCAGTTTGGCACTGATGACAAGAAGGGCATGCCCACACCTGGACCGGAAAAGACGAAAATTTCGTTCACAAAGCCGACTCCTGCAAAGGCACCAGCACCATCATTCACGGCGCCCCCACCTGTGGTGACAAAGAAAGTTGAAGAAGCGCCGAAGGCAGACAAACCCGTGATGAATCTTTGGAGCGCCGACTTCTTGGCTAAAAATCAAGAGCATCAAAAGAAGGTCCAAGCGGCGATTGAAGAAGAAGAAAATGCCGGGGCTGCTGCGCCTGCTAAGCCGTCTCCATTCGCCCCTGCTCCAGCAGCTGGTGACAAGCCCGCGTTTTCATTCGGCATTCCCGCGGCTGGCGCGAGCAGCGGCGCGGCGTTCTCATTTGGATCTACTGCGCCTGTTCCGGCGCCATCCACTGGTGCTGCGCCGTTTTCTTTCGGCGTTACTGCTCCGGCAAAGCCAGCTGAACCGGCAAAGCCCGCGGGCGAATCTGGACTGCTTGCGTTCTTAGGAGGGTCTTCGCAAGAGAAAAAGGCTTCAGATGCTCCTGCGAGCGCACCGACGTTCACGTTTGGTGCCCCGCCCAAGTCGCCTGAGAACGTTCCTGTGAAGGCGCCTGAGCCAGCGCCTGCGTTCACGTTTGGTGGGTCCACGGTCACTACGAAACCTGCTAGTGGTGGCTTCACGTTTGGCGGCGCTGCATCTACGGCAGCGACGACATCAACGACGCCAGCGGCTCCCTTCAGCTTTGGTGCAAAGCCGGTAGAGAAGGCGCCAGAGGTATCTACATCCAAATCAGAGTTGTCTGCCTCAGCGCCTGCGTTCACGTTTGGTTCTAAGGCAGAAGCGCCAGCCGCATCGACACCAGCGACCACGGCACCGTTCACTTTTGGTGGCGCAAAGACGGGAGATGCCACCCCCAAGCCAGCGGCTACGAAAGCTGCGGCTACGAAAGCGGACGATGCAAAAGAAAGTAATGATTCCGCTAAACCTACTGCGGCGGGTTTTAGTTTTGGTGGTGCGTCAGCACCGGCGTTCGGTACGTCGACAGGTGCCGCGAGCGACAACAAACCAGAGAGCGCGCCCGCGTTCAAGTTTGGTGCAAGCGCACCAGTGAGCAGCGGTGCAGCGAGTGGTGGTTTTTCGTTTGGCGCTAGTGCTCCAGCTGCGGCGAGCAGCGGTGGGTTCGTATTTGGTGCGAGTAGCGATGCGGCTAAGCCAGCGAATGCGAACCCCTTTGGTGGTGGATTGAGCGTGAACACGAAGTCGACGCCGAGCGTTTTTGGCAACGCGTCGAAAGCGGATGAACAACCGAACACACCTGAACCGATGAGTCCGTTCGAAACTAGCAAATCGCCCACTGCCGCGGGGGCGTCATTATTCGGTAGTGCGGCTACAAGTGCATTTCCGGCGAGTAGCGCGCCGTCAGCGAACCCATTTGGTGGTAGCTCGAGCTTTGGCGCGAGCGCTGGAGCCAATCCTTTCGGTGGCGCGAGCTCAACACCAGCATTCGGCGCGCCAGCTGCGCCTGCGAGTGGTGCAGCAAATCCGTTTGGTAGTATTAGTGCTGCAGCGCCAGCTTTCGGTGGGGTTGCTGCGAATCCATTCGGGGCAAGCGCCGCGCCCGCGCCCGTGGCGAATCCGTTCGGCGCCAATCCAGCGCCAAGCGGTGGTTTCAGCATGGGTGGTGGCGACGCTGCCGCAGGGCAGGGTGGACGTAAACCGACGAAAAAGTTTAAACGCCCGCCAAGGCGTAACTGATGCGTAGACGTTGATGATTCTGCAAGAGATGGATAAAAACATAAAATTGACATTGAAATAACACCTGATAAGTTGTAGCACTTCTCAACCGCCCGCCTCACTTTGCGATGCTCTGCACCGCGGTCACCGCAACCGGCGGCGCACATCGTTACCATCAATGTGTGGCAGATACTCGTCGTGTTCGCACACACGCATATGCGTCTTCGTCGGCATCATCCGATGAAGTCAAACGAACCGTCGCAAACGACCCTTCGCTGTGGCGAGAGGCTTGGTTTGCGTGCAAGAACCCCCAAGCCCTGCGCGTGCTCGCCGTCATGCCCGTGGCCAAAGTCGACGCTCGTCGCATTGGGCAGGTCGATACCAAGACCAAGGAATGGATCTCAGGAGGCGCAACGAGTGGAATACTCGCCGCACAACGAGGAGATGTCGCGTTTATCCGTGAGCTCGCGCGCATCGCCGGCGTCAAGCACTTCGAAATTGGCGACGACGATGGGCGACGAGCGTTACACCACGCCGCGGCGTATGGAAAGACAGACGCTGTGCGCGCGCTGGTTGAATTAGGGTGCGATATCGATGCTGTTGACGACTGCGACGGGTCGACTGCGGCGATATTGAGCGCGTGCTTTGAACGCCGCGAAACGCTCGATGCGTTGCTAGACCTTGGTGCAGACGTGCGTATACGCGACCGAGGAAACGCAACAATTGGTGGACATTTGGCGCAGCGCGCGCCACGTATGAATGCACAGCTTCTACGCGCACTAGTAATCGCCGGACCGGGCGGGACGTCGAGCTTGAGGCGAGGCGAAAAAACGTACCTCGCCAAGCGCGCGGCATTGAAGAACCAGCTCACGTCGTTGCGCTTAGAAGATTTAGTACAACTCACTAAATCGTGGCGCGCGAACGTGCGCGGTATAGATGTGGCGAGCGATAAGGGTAAATTAATTGACACTTTGCTCGCGACGACGCCGTAATTGACGACACAAACATCGCAAGCGCTTCAGCCTCGAACGGCGCACGCTCACTTTAGCACTCTCTCTATGTATATCTAGCTAGCAAACAATCGTATGTGAGCATGTTTGTGATTCCGAATCGTGTTGAACACCCCACGAGCGCGCATTTCATGAAATCAACCGGTTCGTGTTTGAAGTCAACCGACAGCTTAACAGACATCACGGCACAACTGCGCGACGCCGCGTCGCGACGTTCGTCGCCCGTCGCCTGAGGTTGTCAACACCTCGAGACACACGCATTATGCACGGTGCGTCGCAATCCAAACGCCTCGTGGTGCTCTACGCGCTCGTCGTGCACCTCGTCTTTGTCTACGCCACGTTCGATGTGTACTTTCAGTCTCCATTGGTTTCTGGCGTTGAGCGCGCGAGCACGACGATAAGAGCGCCAGCGAAACGTTTAGTCGTCATAGTTGCCGATGGTGCCAGGGCAGATGCGGCGTTTACGCGCGATTCGACGCCGCACATACAAAAGATTGCAAGAGAGTTGGGACGGTGGGGAGTTTCGCACGCGCGCGCACCGACAGAGTCGCGACCAGGGCACGTCGCTCTCCTAGGAGGATTCTACGAAGATCCGAGTAATATTATGAAAGGTTGGCAGGCAAATGCTGTGGAGTTTGATCATTTATTGAATCAAAGCACGAATGCTTGGGCGTTTGGAGCGCCAAGCGTTGTGCCGCTGTTTAGCGACGGTATTGAACATGTGCGAGAGTTTATGTACGATGAAGCATTGGAAGACTTTGCCGCGGCAAACGATCACGGCGCGGTGGATACTTGGGTATTCGATGCGGTGTGCGAGGTGCTGAAGACGCCAAACGCGAGCGAGGTGCGAGCGCTGCACAAGGATGGCAATGTATTTCTGTTGCACTTGCTTGGACTAGATTCCAGTGGTCACGCGCACAAGCCGCACGCAAAAGAGTATTTCGATAATTTAAAAATAGTGGATGATGGTGTCAAGCGCATCGAAGCAGCGTTCGCTGAGGCATTTGGTGATGATGGGAAAACAGCCTTTATATTTACGGCGGATCATGGAATGTCGAATAAAGGCGCGCATGGAGACGGTGATCCAGGTTGCACAGAAACGCCGCTCGTGGTATGGGGAGCTGGAGTGTCAGAACCAGTATCGACAATTTCACATTCATGTCGAGGTAGCCCAGATACGCCGAAAGAGTGGGGCGTTGACGCCTCTACGCGTTGCGATGTAGACCAAGCCGACATCGCCCCGCTCGGCGCAGCGCTCCTCGGCTTTCCCCCACCTCGTCACAACTCTGGCTTACTTCCGAGTACCTATTTAAGTGCAGAACCAAGTGATTTGAGATCTTCTGCGGCGATTGCGAACGCGGAACAGCTCTTGGCTCTGCACGAGTTGAAAGCCGAGCGCACGGCAAAGCAAGCGCTGAACGCTCTATTTTCTCTCAAGCTCCATTCTGATATGGTGAGCGTGCCACAACTTGTCGCTACATACAAGCGATACGCTGAAAACGGTGCGCATGCATCAGCGACTAATGTCGCTGGAATTGTTTCACGAGCTTGTCTGCGTGGGCTGACGCATTTGCACAAATACGACGAGAGACTTTTACAGTTCGTCGTCGTCGCATGCTTCGCGTCGTGGATGATTTTACTCGCAGTGAACTTACTACCACGACGCAAGTATGATGTTGAGGTAGATTCGCCAAGGGGACCGGCTTTACTGTGCGCGCTAATATATGGTGCTATCATGGGCGCGATTCTCATCGTGCGCCGCGCGCCGCCGACGTACTTTTTGTATTTTGGCTTGCCCGCCTACTTCGCAGTCGGCATCGCAAACACTCTCTCAGTCGCAAAACTCGAAATTGTGAGTAAACAAGGTTTGTTTGCGACAGTTCTAGGCGCAATCAGCGCATTTATTGTCGCCGAAACAATTTGCGCAGGCTTCCATGACAGGATTGTATTTGCGTTTGCGTTTGCATTTGGCGCAATTTTACTTGCGTGCTTCTCCATTGTATTACTCGTACGTCAAGAGTTTGTCAATGCGTTGCTCGCATTCATCGCTGCCGTTAGCACGGGCATAATGGCGCCATTCACGACATTTTCGGTCGAATTGGAATCGAATACAGCAATGGTAATTGCAGGTTTGCTTGCAAGCGTACTGCTGAGCTCCGCGACTCATTTCTTGCTTCGGCCGTTAGATGTATTCCAAGACGATCGCAAGGAGAAGAAGCAGCGCTGGCAACCTGGCCAGTTGGTATTTTTAATCCAAACGTCTATTGCATGCGTGACGAGCGTGTTAGTATACGTCGTGGATAAGTATCAAAGCGATAAATTGGCCATTCCAAAAGCAGTGCACGCGTGCGCGTGGATCGTGGCGTTAGTATCGCCGATACTCCCAGTGTTCTCACCAGCGAGAACTTTACCGCGCATGGTGAGCGTGTTTTTAGGTTTCGCGTCACCCTACGCATTATTCTCCATCTCCTACGAGTCGTTATTTTACGCCTCTCTCGGTTTGTGCCTCATGAGCTGGATGGCTCTCGAGCGCGGATTGCAACAACCGACGTCTGTCAAGTCAAAAATGTACGCTCGCGCCGTCGCGCCCGGTGACATACGGCACGCCGCTGTATTTTTATTTTTGATTGATGCCGCATTCTTCGGCACTGGTAATATTGCATCGATTGCATCGTTTGATTTGAGCAGTGTCTACAGGTTGACGACGCGTTTCAATCCCTTCTTGATGGGCGGTTTACTCATGCTTAAAGTCTTAATTCCAATGATCACCGTCGCCGCGGCGTTTCTAGCCATGCTCAAGCTCCAGCGTGTGCCCGCGTTCGAGTCATACCTCATGTTTCTCATCTTGAGCGACATCATGGCTGTTCGGTTCTTCTTTCAAGTGACGACTGTCGGGAGCTGGCTGGACATTGGCTCGTCAGTGAGTCGGTACGCGTTGATGACGACGCAAGTGGTGACGATTCTCCCCTTTCTCGCGCTCGCGGATGTGTACACCGCGAGTTTACCCATTAATGGACGAGCGTTAAAAGCCAAGCGCGCATAGTCATAGCAGCAATAATAAGAATTGTATCTGCTGTAGGTCTATTACATTTTTTTTCTTCCGTCATGAAGGCGCAAAAGTCAATGTCAAACGGCGTCACGTCAAATCGCACACATCGACGTTCGCGCCTCGCTTGGCTATTCGTTTTTGTTCCGCTATGCGCACATCATCATCGTCAGCGTTGGTACTTTTAGTCTTAGCTGAGCGGAATATCGCCGGTACCGCACCCGCCGCGCCCTTTTCAGGCATGGTAAAAATCTCACATTTTAAAAACTCCAACCGTTGCGCAAATGCGTCAAAGACGACATCCGCTCGGTCTGGAGCTAAATCCCCGCGATATTCCTCGCTACGCGCTATCGCCCCTATTTCATCCGCTAGTTTTTCAAAGTACGCAATTACCTCAGCTTTGAACGTGCTAAACCACACCCCACATTTACGCTCAATGTCCAAAAACTCGATAACCGTCTCTCGACGTCTTCGTTTCGACGATTCGTCATCATCGTCCGCAACCTCCCGAGCCGGAAACAAAATCTCCATCATCGCCTCCGAACACGACGCAATAAACCTGGAACTATCGCCATAATACGATAACGGGTCGCGTAATTTCCATTCCTCTCGCGCTTGTTCGTCGTGTTGTTTATCCTCCTCCGCGTTCCGTAACGACTCAGCCATGGCGTCCCGAAGATGCTTTTCCTCCAGCGCGCGCGCGGCGAGATCCAGCGCACGCGCCGCGTCTCCTCTCGCGCTCGCAGCGATGCCATCGACAACATCTACAGGCAAGTCATGCTCGCGTAACAACGCGCGAATCTCGGCGGTATCGACGGCGTCGGCGTTGTCTTCATCGTCGTCGCTCACCAAGTCAACCACTTGGTCATCATCGACATCAGGACCACGACCCGCACCGCTGTCGTCGGTTTTCGTGGACGCGGACCCAGCGTGCATCGAATTCGCGTCGCGCCCCGCCGTCGTCTTCGCGCGCTTACTCGGCGACGCCACGGACGACGACATTCATTCGATTGTCCCGTCATACAGTGGCGCTCCATTCGGCATGAGCTACACGAATCCCGTGCTCGAGGGCGCGCCGCCCGACGCGGGTAAACCGAAAACCAACGCAGATTTTCGCGCGCTGCTCGCCCGCGCGCCGCCCGGGCGCGCGTCGGACGACAAGAAACCGCACCGGGGGAAGACAAAGTCTGCAAAGCCACGCAAGCCGCGAACAAATGATGAGGATGAAGATGACGACGGTGCGCGCTATCGCGATCGCGCGCGCGAGCGTCGTGAGCGCCAAGACAACGATAATGATGACAACGACGTACCTCGCGCGAGTTCGGTGTCGCGTGGGGTGTTTGAGCGACGCGGTGACGACGTGAGTAACGCCGAGCGCGTGGAGGATGACTTTGCGCGACGTAAAGCCATCGAGGAGAGTAAATACCTCGGTGGCGACGTCGAACGGACGCATTTAGTAAAGGGTTTAGATTTTGCGCTTTTACGTAAAGTTCAGAGCGAGTTGGAGGATGGTGAGGCGTTGAAGAGGCTGGAGCAATCGGCGAGGGAGGACGCTGGGGCGAGCCGAGCCGAGCCAACGTTTTCGTCTTCGCGCGCTCGAGCGGTGTTTGAATACGTGATATCGTCGGTTAACAAAGCCGCACACGCACAAGAGAAAGGACGTGGTCGGCATGTGCATGAGTTTGCGTCTGGTGCAGTGAGCTATAGTTTTAATCTCTCGTCAAATGGGAGGAGCGGGGACGTACCGACGACGACGCGTCGAGCGACGGATGACGACGGCGTCGCCGGCGTTCGCGCGCTTCGAGCGTATGTTGATCCGAAACGCGATGCATCGTTGCTCACGCGTCTCGGAAAGCTCATGCATTATTTGACTTTAGGTTCGGAGAAGGCGATTAAGAAGTTTAGGCGCGAAGAACGGCGAGCGGCGCACGAAGCCAAGGAGGCAGAGCGACGCAAAGCGAGCGCCGGGACGAAGAGCGGCGACGCGCCCGTCGTCAATGACGACTCGGATGAGGATATTTTCGCCGATGCTGGCAAGGATTACGACCCAACCGTGGCGCCAGCGCCGCAAAGAGACAATGACAAGTCCGCCAAGTCATACTTTGGCGACGACGTCGCGGGAGGCGAGGCGAGCAAGGCGGCGCCCAAAGCGAAAACCATCGCCGCCGAAGACTACGTCGAAGACGACGGCGCCGACGACGACGCTCGAGCGAACGCGTTTGGCGTCTCGGGCGATTACGAAGAATGTTATCCTGGATACGACGTCGATGTCGACGACGTCGGCACCTTTGATAAAAAGCTCCATCGCGAAGACGAAGACGAAGACGCGAAAACCGCTCGAGAGCGCAAGGAGAGCATTCGGAAAAAGCGCGCCGAAGGCAACGAGTTTAGCAAGATTCGATCGATGATGAAGGACAAGTTTGGCGGTAAAAACGACGTCGCGTTCGAAGAGAAACAAAAACCCACCAAAACCGCGCCCGCGCCCGCGCAGTCGAAACGACAGGGCGACGCGGAAAAGCATAGCGAGGCGGACGCGTCGTCTGGACGACACAAACGCCTTCGTTTGTAACAACCACAGAGCGCGACTGAGCTCAAGCGAAACCAATGCACAGATCATCACCGCCCGCGTCGACCACGAATGCGATGCATGCGGTGATGACGGTGAAATCGAAAGCGACATCAAAAGCGTCGCAACGCGCGGGACGAGAGACGCAGACGCGCGCTTCGGCGTCGCGCTCGAGCCCAACCGTCGTGGCTTTGGAGATGCAACGATGCTATGACCTCGTCGAAGAGCTCGGTCGCGGCGTCGTCTACCTAGGCAGCGCGCGTAGGAAAGAAACGGATGCACAATACGCGCTCGCACGCGAGCTTGCACGCGACGTTGCGCGCGCGTTGGATTGCACCACGTGGTCGGGTGTCGGTCCCGGGTTCATGGATGCCGTCACCAAAGGCGCGCTCGACGCCGATAAACCCGTCGGTGGGTTTATGATCTTACTCGAAAGCGGCCAGAGAGGAAAGCTACAACCATCTCGCGTGCATCCGTACTTACCACAGTCGTGTTATTTAACCACGAGCTTTTTCAGCGCTCGAAAGCATGGACTCGTGGACGCCGGCGTGCGCGTCTCCGCCCAGGACCGCACCGCCTTTATCGCCCTCCCTGGCGGCGTTGGCACGCTCGATGAAATCTTCGAGATCTTAGCGTTACTTCAACTCAAGCGCATCGGCTCTGCGCACGATGTGCCATTCATATTCATGAATTACGACGGACATTACGACGGACTCTTGTCGTTTCTCGCGCGGGACATGGTCGCCTCGGGCGCGCTCGGCGCGGGCGAGCTCGATCCGCATTTCGTCGTGTGCGACGATAACGCCGCGGTATTAGCCTACCTAGATCAATTCTACGCCCAGGGTGACGTCTAGGTTGTCGTGTTTTCATACTACGCCCCCATAGCGAAAGGCAAAGACGGATCAATTCTACGCCCAGG
>WMKK01000002.1:217051-335595 GCA_012295225.1 Ostreococcus mediterraneus
GATCAATTCTACGCCCAGGGTGACGTCTAGGTTGTCGTGTTTTCATACTACGCCCCCATAGCGAAAGGCAAAGACGGATCAATTCTACGCCCAGGGTGACGTCTAGGTTGTCGTGTTTTCATACTACGCCCCCATAGCGAAAGGCAAAGACGCGCGACAGAAACGCACCAGCTGCTGACTCGGACCACCGACGCACGCCACGCGCCCCGCACATCGCGACGCGACGCATCTCTCGTCAATCCCGCGCGCGATCGACGACAATTTTAATCACGCACGCCACCGCGCGCCGATCGCGGTGCGTTCTCCGTCGCGACGCCGCATTCAGAGGCGATTGTGTCGCGTGGGATTCCGATTATTCCATCGCTCAACCGTCGGGGCTTTTGTGATTCGTTTACGTCGCCGTGCGAGCCGTCGCGATGACGAACGCGGGTCTGCGCACGCACGCCATGTTTGTGAAAATTATCGACAGCGCATCAGCCGCGTCGGCGAGCGGGTCGAGCGAGCGTGAGCGCGAGAGCGGCGCGATGCTCGCGATCGGTGAGGCGCGGTGTCGATGGCGCCGACGACCCGGGTCGCCCGCGAAGACGGCGTCGATGACGACGAATTCGACGACGTCGATGGTGGTGAATGGAGTTGTGATTGGTGATGGCGAGGATGTCATCGTGACGTTGCGCCGCGAACGGACGTCGTGTTTCGTGAGCTTGGATGAAATCGCGTTTGACGCCGCGTGCGACGACGTCTCGTTTGACATTTTCGGGACGACAAAGGATCAACGTTGGGCGACTGGAGAGTTAAAACGCGATGCGCGCACGAGAGAGTTTGTGATGACGATGACGCAGGCTAAACTTTACGGAAATACGATGAGCACGGAAGGGGAAAGGGCACCGAAACACGTGTCGGATTTGACTTTGGAGTTTACGTTGATTGCAGAAGATGCGGAGGGCGGTCGACGGTGCTTGACATCTCGCGTCGCGTTGTCTCGCGCGTCTTTGGTGGCGAAGCGAACAGTTTTAGGCGAGACGAGTGCGATATTGCCTGTGATTGATGAACATGGCGATCATGGGTACAATGGCGTGATCAACGCCCTCAAAGAACGTTCCAAATTTATCTGGGGCGCCGCGAGCTCGGGGAACGATTTCAACAACTTGGCTATTCTTTCGCGAATGCGCCAGAGTTATACGAGCATGTTAGATCACGACGAATACCCTATCGATCACAGCAAATTGACGTGGTTCGATGCGTCGTTACGACTCGGCGTTGGCGTCGGTTTGGGTGCTGTTCTAGGTCTCGGTCTCGGCGTCGGTGTGCTCGCAAATGGTTGGCGTTCGGTGAGAACGCTCGGGGCGAATCCGGCTCGAGGCAAGGGTGACTTGTGAGCAAAACGAAAGCACGACGTTAGACGAGGACAGTACTACTAGATTAGGCGTTAATGTAATCAAACACACGTGATTGCGAATGTATGTATGTATCAATGTACGAAAAGGCTATGAAGAGGCTATGAAGAGGCACGCGTGAAAGTCTAGGGCGCAAACTAATAAAATCTCGTCTAGTTGAGCTGCATCAGCAGCTGAACGAGCCATTTTTGTGTCGCCACGTCATCCTTGAGGTATGCTGTAAACGCTGGATCGCGTAACTGATCCGGGAAACACTGTCTTAAGCACTCTCGCGCCCTCGGGTTGTCGCTCAAACGCAAGTAGCACCGAATGATGTGCTTCAACAAACGCACGCTTGGCTGTTCCGCGAGCTGCGTAACCATCCCGCCGAGCACCGTCCCGACCGCATAGCACCGTTCCGCGGTAGCGCAAATATACGATAACCCTACTTCATCGCTTAAAATCTTTTGCACGATAAACGTCGCGACGGTTTTGGACAACTCACTCCCGAGCTCCATCGTTCGCAAGCACAGCGGAATGATCTCAGTGCTCAACAAAAAGTTGATCACTTCGGTGTCATCCATCTTCACCAACGCCCCGATCACCCCTAACGACGTCAACCTCAAGTACTCAAACGGTCGCGTTTTACTCACAGTGTTCAAAAACGGGTACAAGAACAACGGGATGTGCGCCGCTAAGAACAACCCTCGAGTATCTGGATGCGACGCCACGCACTGCAACAACGCCAACGCGTTACACACTCGGTTACTCGCGTGATTCGTCAAACTCGGTGGATTAAGCAACGGATAAATCGCCACTATTTCTTGCAACAGCGCAGGGACGACACCAAAAGAAAACCACAGCGTCGGCGCGAGGTCTGCAAACATGTCCCGCTTTTTGCTTAAATCGAGCAACGCATTCTCGCGCGTGTCGGGGTCCTGTAAAGCCGCCACGAGGGCTTCCATCTGTGCCGTCGGGGACGCCATGACGTGGTGTAGGTTATGTTCTACCTCCTCCTCGTCGTCGTCGTCGTCGTCGTCGCGCGCTCGCCCGTCGTCGACGTGACGGTCGCGTCGCGATCTGAGGCGGCAGTGCTCCGCGCGTTCGCGGTTCATCAGGACGACGCGCGGTGCGGTCGCGGCGACGTGGGCGCTGGCGGTGATGATGACCCCGGCGCAGTCGTCGTCGATGGCTTCAACGGTGGCAACGTCGTCGACGATGACGAAAACGACGACGACAAAGGTGGCGCTCCTGGTGATTGGGATTGTTGTAGCGGCGAGCGCGTTACCGACGAGCGAGGCGGGGACGTGGTTACGCGCCACGAACGATGCGCTGTCGTCGGTGGAA
Organism: Ostreococcus mediterraneus; assembly: GCA_012295225.1. Classification (NCBI taxonomy): domain Eukaryota; kingdom Viridiplantae; phylum Chlorophyta; class Mamiellophyceae; order Mamiellales; family Bathycoccaceae; genus Ostreococcus; species Ostreococcus mediterraneus. The sequence goes on from WMKK01000002.1 coordinate 219,772, forward strand.
GTGATTGATGAATCACACAGCGCGTGGCCTCCGGATATGGAGCTTCGAGGGGATATGACGGCGCGGCACGCGCTCGACGTGCAAACGCTTAGAGCATTGTTTACGGATTTTCCGCGCGGCCCGCCGATCGTGTATCCGGATGTGCAACGATCTTGGGAGGATGTTGGTGTGGCGAGTGGATTTGATCATAAAGAGCTCGCCGATGCGGATGACGATGACGAGGGCAGCAACGAAAATGATGGAGATGTTGTTGACGAAGACGATAGCAGCGAGACATGGGAAAGAGAGGCGGCGAAGAATATATATTTTCACAAGCGGGTCAATGCGGCAGAAATGCAGCCGATGCTCAACAAGCACGGAGGTTCAGTCGAAAGCGCGTTCCGTATCATTAACGAAAGGTTGAAGATTGATCCCAAAAACCCATTTTTATTGGTCGATTTGGGAAACACGCATCGCATCTTGGGTGAAAATAAGCAAGCGTTGGTGCACTTCAACAAGGCTTCGAGGTTCTTAAAGCACGCTGAACTCTATCAACTACGTGGCTCAACGTTGATGACACTAGGTCGCATCGAGGAAGCTTCTAAAGTCTTCGGTGAAGGTGTAGAAAACTTCCCAAGGGAGCCTAACCTGCGCTTGTCTCTCGGCTTGGCGTATGCGCAACTTGAAAATTGGCGAGACGCAATCAGGATGTTCAGCAGTGTCCTTCGTCTCAAACCCGAATTCTCATTTGCTGCTGAGCAATTGACGCACGCGCGAATGATGGCACAGAGGAAATCTTCCGTGCTGCTAGATACGGTGATTTTCGGAATGTTCGCTCTCGTTTGCGCAGTTGCGGTGTGGTGGAAATTTGCGAGGAAAAAGGGTCGAAATGCTGGTCACAAGAAACGTAAATAGATGGGTAGATATAGAAACGACTAGAAGTATAATTACACGTAAGTAGCTATGAATGCAGACATATCAAGTCGAATTATTTGAAGAGTTGTTGCGCGGGATTCAAGAAAGCGTGATAGTCGTACGCTGGATCAAACACAAACTGTGGGAACCAGTTCTCGCTTGGATCGAGCAACTTGTGCCAGAACAAAACGATCCACGGTCCGACTGATCCTAAAATAACGTTCAACCAAATCGCATACTTCATCGGCATTTGTTTTCTCCATCCAAGGGTGGAGATGAAAATGAGAAGGGCCACGGTGAGCGATCCCGTCGTGCCTTTAATCAGTCGTAAATGGAAATCACTATCGTTGAACATCTGAGACGTGTGCCAAAACTGTTCTGGGCCTAGCAAAGTGTAGAGACCCATGTAACAGTTGTCAAACACGGCCGCGGCGGCGTTTAAACCAACGTACGTCAGCGTCGCCGCGTCAGGCGTCATGCGTCCAAGACGAATTCGCGAACCAGACGTCATCTTTGCCCATACACTCTCTTTGTCTTCAGGCGGTGGCGTGAGCGCAAGAACAAATTCCGTGCTCTCCCAAAGCTTGGCTAATGAGAAATACCAATACGGCATCACGGCCCAGAACATCCAATCAGGAGCGTCAGGTTGGGCGCTCCAAGCAATCCACACCACGCCTTGAAACGACGCGACGAATGAATATCCAAGTTGCATCGCGTACTTACCCTCCTTACTCGCTTTGAAGATGCTCATCAACGGACCATAAGATAATGCGTTCGCCATAAACATTGCACTGCTCACCCACATCCACGTCCAACCGGGGCTTTCGCGGTAAATCCGTTCGAGGCCAACGCCGTACAGCGCCATGGCTAAACCACCGGCGCCGCTCACTACGTGAATCCAACTCGCCGGCGTGCGAGACTTACGCACAATCGGGTTCCCAATCGGTCTTGGAATAACCGACGATCTCCACAGCGCGTACACCGTACCTACTGTTAATAATCCCAAGAAACTGTCTTCAATGATACCGCCGACGCCCGGCGCGTGATTCTCCACCAAGCCGCGCGCGACGCCCGCGATAGCGTCTGTCGTCGCCACGAGCGCTTCACTCGGACCACCAGCCGCGGTCACCGCACCCGCTAATGCAACTAACGTCGCGCTCACCGTCGCAATCTCACGCGTCGACGCCCCGCTCGACGGCACTTGTTCGACGATGACCTTCGTCTTATCCGCCCGCGCCACGACCGCGTCGGCGTCCGCAACCTCTTTCTCCACCTCAAGCACCGCCGTCGACGTCGACGTCATCGTCTCGCGTCCATCAACATCGTCTTCGCTCGCGCTCGCGCGCGCCACGCCTGCGCCCCGTCCTCGTCCCCGTCGCACAACGAGCACCGCGCGCGCGGTGCGCCCAACATCCACTCCAACGCGCACCCGCGAGCTCACGCGCACCGTCGCGCGCGCGCGCGCGCCCGCCGCGCCCGCGTGCACGGCAAACATGACTGATGAGTGCTACTCGATCGTTTTCGAACGCAGTGTCTGTCGGTGTCGGCGTCGCGTCGGCGTCTGACGTCATATAAGCGCATCTTTTTCTCAGTGTCGCCAGACCTCGCCGCATCATCGTCGTGGGTGGCTGGCGATGACGCGCGAACTCGCGGTGCGTTTGCTCAACGACCCGGATGAGTGCGTGGTGATCGATCTCGATGCGCTGCCTGAGCAGTATGAGCACGTATCGGGGGCGTTGCAAGCGGAACTCGCGCCGTTGAGCGCGTGGGTGGAGGTGTGCGAAGGGTACTCGAGAAAGGGCGATTGGCGCGCATTCGAGGCGCTCATGGACATGGTGTGCGACCAAGGTACGTATGCGCGCGCACGATGATTACTTGTGCTTCATAGCGCTGTGTGCGCGAGGTGGACGCGTGCGATGGGTCGATACGGAGGATGAGACGCGTGGATTTCGTCGTCGCGGATCGATCCTCGAGATCGGGACGAGCGTGCGGGCTCGACACGCGCTGCGTCGGCGACGGTGGCGTGCGTGATGTAGTCGTCGATTGAGTGCGGTTATCATATCGTTCATGGCGACATATGTGGTGTGAAACGCACAGCAAACACGACAGACTGACGGTGCTGATAATCTTTGTGTATCGTTCAATCGCGTAGAAGAAATTGAGCAAGTGTACGGGCACGACCCATACGGTCGAATCGCGGTACTGTGCTTGTATGCGTCGTATTGGGCGAATAGAGCCGCGGGAGAAACAGATGTGGTGACCAGGGCTGAGCTCTTTATCAAGGCGGAGACGTATTTGAAGATGGCGGAAGGCATTCCCAGCGCGACCGAACAGGTGGTCGTCATTGGCAAGGCGCACTTGGAGTTTGCGCGAGGTGAAACGGCCAAAGGTGAAAAGCTTGTCGACCAAGCCCTCGGGTTGAAGGACAACGGACGAGATAATATCACGCCGATGTTATGGAAAGGTATGTTACTGTACAAGAAGGGTCGATACTCGGATGCTTTGACTTGGTATAAGCGCGCGTTGCGAGCGTTTCCATCCGCCCCAGCACCCGTGCGACTCGGCATCGGCGCTTGCCAATACAAATTGGGAGACTTTAAGACCGCCAAGCTTGCGTTTCAACGAGTGTTGAAGTTAGACGGCATGAACGTTGAGGGGATGCTTGGGTTGGCTTTGTGCGATTTGTCTCTGCATGATATTCGCACGAGCCAGCACTTGGACTCTGTTGAAGCGGCGATGCGCTTGCTCGAGCGCGCATTTTCGCTCGACCCGCACAACCAAGCAGTGAACAACGCGTTGGCTGAAAACTTACTCATAGCTGAGGATTATGATAAGGTTGAGAAGCTTACTACAGCTGCAATCCGGAACAACGAAGAGACGCCTCGTAACCGCGCCAAGGCGGCTTTCAACCAAGGTCGCGCGTACCACGCTAGAGGTCAAATCGCACAAGCTAGATCGCTTTACACAACGAGCACGCAACTCGATGAGAAGTACGTCCCGCCTTACTTTGGTCTTGGTCAAATCGCGCTCGATAATGGTGAAGTGAAGGAGGCGTACAAGAATATGGAGAAGGCGCACGTTGAATTTGGTGATGCCATCAGTGTCACTAGAATGTTTGCGCACTTGTGTGCATCGACGGGAAAAAGCGAGCAAGCCGCAGAGATGTACCGTGAAGTTATTAAACAAGGTGGTAATGATCTTGATGCGATGTTAGAGCTCGGTGAGCTTTTGGAGACGCAAGATCCCAAGGCGGCGCTGAAGGCGTACAACGCGGCTATGAAGATAATGTCTGCCAAGGGCATTGAAGGTCCAATGATTGCGATTCAAAACAACTGTGGGGTCCTCAACGTGCAGCTGGGTAAATACGACGATGCGCGTGAGTTTTTCAACAAAGCAATCGAGGCACTTGGCGGCGATGCCGACCAGTTASTTGGCAAGCTCAAGGGTGCCAAGGCAAAGAAGGAGTTGCCGGCTGGCGTCGCGCCCATAGCGTTCAACCTCGCCTTACTAGAAGAGCAAGTTGGTAACGAAAAGGAAGCCGAAGCGCGATACGGTGCCATCCTCGTTGCTCAGCCGGACTACGTGGATTCCATCTTGCGTCAAGCGAAGATTCGCGCCGAACATGGGGAATTTGATTTGGCTCTTGCACGCACGAATGAAGCCATCACGCTCAAGAGCGACAGTGCGGATGCCATGGCGCTTGCTGGCTGGGTCTTACTCAAGGCTCGCAAATGGAATGAAGCCGAGGAGCAATTCGCCAACCTTCGTGCGTTGCCAAAGGAAAATGCGCCCGCAAACGCCAAGGAGAAGACGTTGGCTTACGATGAGTACGCCATGGTGAGCGCTGGTAACGCGGCGTACTACAGCGCAATCAAGGAAGGCATCGTCAAGCGTAGTGATCCAAAGGTTGCAAAGCGCGAAGAGGATCACTACAAAAGAGCGTTGTCTTTGTACCAAAAGGCGTTGCAAAAGAACAAGGCGAACATTTACGCCGCAAACGGTTTGGGTATTGTCCTCGCCGAACGCGGACGCATCGACGAGGCCAAGGCGGTGTTCCAACTCGTTCAAGAAGGCATGACTGCGAGCGGCATGTTGAACGCGGACATCTTGATCAATCAAGGTCATGTGTATTTAGCCAAGGCGCAGTACGTGCAGGCTGCCAAACTTTACGAGCGAGCACAAAATCAGTTCTATTCAAACAAAAATGAGAATCTAATGCTCTACCAAGCTCGCGCGCATTATGAAAATGGCAACTTGGAGGAGGCGCGAATGGTGCTTCAGAAGGCGACGGAAATCGCCCCTGATAACCATAGAATTCGCTTCAACTTGGCTTACGTCGTTCAAGAAATGGCACAACGCACGTTGAATAGAACGATGAAGAGTACAACTTCAGATGGTAGATTGGCGCAAGTCGAAAGCGCCATTCAAGACTTGAAGACTGCGCTCGCGTTGTTTGAGGAGCTTCTCAGTCTCGGTAGTCAGCCAGAATTCGGATTTGACGCCAAGCGCACGAGTGTACACGTGTCCTTCTGCAAGCAAGCCCTCACAAAGTCTGCGCCGCACTTGGAAGCCGCATCAAAAGAGGAGCAATCCATCACGGCAGCTAAGACGGCGCAGCTCGCGGCGCGACGCGCGGCTGAAGAAGGACGCGCGGCTCAAAAGGCGGCTGCAGAACTCGTCAAGGAAACGCAAGCCAAGGAGCTTGAAGCCATTCAAGCCGAGTCCGAACGTCGATTCAAAGAGAGTCAAGCGCGCTGGATGGCTGAGCAAGTTCCCGAAAGGTTATCAAAGAAGGGCGCGAAGGGCTTGGACGCCAACGCCCCACCCGTAGGCGACGCCGACTCCGATTTATCCGACGACGACGAACAAGCCGCGCCGGCGGAGCGCGCGCCGCCGACGGCTGAAGAATTAAAGCGCCAAAAGGCTGCGCTCGCCGCCGCTGGTTTGGCCGATAGCGAATCCGAAGACGAAGATCAAGGCGAAGACGTCGACATCGTCGACGCCGACAAAGACGCCGCCGAAGACAAAAAGCGCGCCGCCGAGGACAACGACGACGACGACGACGACGACGACGACGACGCGCGCAAACCAGCCGCGCGCAAGAAGCGTCGCGTCGCTGTCGTCGTCGACGACGACGACGACGACGACGACGACGACGACGAGTAAACATTTAACACTTCTAACTTCTAGACCAAAAGCGCCCAGCCCACGCGCGTATCACATTCAAAACGGCCCGTTGCTTTTTTTTTCTGTTTTTTGAAATTTTCAAACCGTCGCACCGCCCGCACACGACGACGCCGCACGGAAGACGACGCGCGGGAGACGACGAAGACGCGGAAGAACGAGGAGGCGCGTTCTAGATGTCTACGGCGGTGGCGATGGCGGCGGTTGAACACCACGCGGTACAACGCCCGACGGATGATGACGGTGCTGATGCTGACGTTGGGTTGTTGAAAACGATGACGACGACGACGGTGTTGCAGGATGTGACGAATGAAGATGACGAGGACGAGGACGAAGAAGAGGATTTAGGGCGTATTAAACGTCGCGCACGCGTGGTGAATGATGCAGACGAAGATGAGAATGGCGAGAACGATGGGGCGACGCGCGGAGCGCGCAGACGTTTGAAACGCGCCAACGGCGAACGAGTCGCGAGAGAGAATGGTGATGATGGAGAAGACTCTGATGAATACGAAGAAGAGGATGAAGAATTAATGTTAGAGCGTCGGTATGCGGATACTGGGCGATTGACGGATGATGAGGTGGATGAAGGTGATGATTTTGAGTCGGAACGCGAAGACGCCGCCGAAGCCTATGCGGGATACTCGTCGGATTCATCGGATGGATTACCGGCTATGGATGAAGATCCAGCGCCAGTGAGCGGGCGTAAAAAGACTAAAAAGCAAATTAAGAAGGAGCGCGAGGTATTGTTGAAGGAACAAGAGCGCATGATGGAGAAGGCGGCGTCTCGTGCGCGTTTGCCGGGATGGAATGTCGTACCAGAGCGCGTCCCGTACACTGCCTTAATTGCCAAGCTTCGCGCAGCAGTGGCGCATTTGCAGCCAACGCCTGCGCCTACGCCTACAGTTGCTATTGAATCACCGGAAGTTCCCACCAAAACCGTCACGGGACTTCAAGATTCCGACGATGAAGAGGGCAACAAACATGACGAGAAAATGCTCGAAATTGATCTCGACGAAGAAGAAGATGACGACGAGATCTTGAAAGCTTTGTTAGCAAAGAAGGCGAGTGCAGCTGCTGTTGAACATGCGGTACCGACCAGTGCCGTAGTAGAAGGCGAAAAGACTATGCCAGAGGAGGAAGAAGAGGAACATGGCGACGACTCAGAAGACTCAGAAGACAGCGAGGATGATTTGTCAGAAGAGGAAGAAATGACTGAAGAAGAGCGCAGAATGCAGAGAAAGATGGCTAAGAAATTCATTAAATCACAAAATCAAAAGACCAATGTAGGTGGTTTGTTCGAAGACGAAGCAGAAATGTCTGAAGACGGCGGGCACACAGATGATGACGACGGCGATGACATGGCTGATTTGGATGAACTGGTTGAGGGTATCGACTTTGTAAATGAGAAGGAAGACGAACGTCGTGCGGCGCGGCGTATTGCCGCCCATATGAGACACGAACAAGAACAGGACGAACGTGAGGTTGAAAAGATGAAGGAACAAGTTGCGAACGGATTCAAGAGAAAAGGAGAGTTCGACGGACCAGATGGCTGGCAACGCAAGCGCGGCGAGAACGGTGAAGAGTCTGAATCCGATGACATGGATTATGGCCCTGTCATTGAACGCCCTGAAGAGCTTGTCGAAATGTCTGATGACGACGATGATGCGCTTGCTTGGAGAGAGCAAGCGGCTCGCCGTCGTCGCTTGCACGAACAAGGCACGCAAGAGAGTCTCACGCAACTTCCGAGCGCGTTTGAAGGCGTCAGCCAAGAAATTTCTTCCGCTGTCCTCGGGCGGAAAAACTCAAATTCGATCCCCGTGTTTGATTCTCAAAATACGCGCGACGGCATTGATGATGACGTTGAGTTTGGTCGATCGAACTCCATGCCGATGTTACAGCGGACTTCAAGTCAGCACGGCGCCGGAAGTTCAGTGCTCGAGCGACAAGCTTCCCTGACTTTCATCGGACGTCAACGCCAAGTGGCAAAGTCCAACAATGGACCGGTGCTTGGGCACAGTGGCGCTAGTCGTTCTTTCGTGTTTGCTAGAACCGATAGCCAGAGCCAGTGGGGTGGAGAAAACGACTCGGCGCCGACAAAGTTCAACGAGCTCGGACGCGACGACAACGCTCGCTCCAATTTTGGCGTGAGCAATACGAAATCAACGGCAAAGGACGCGCCGAAGAAAAAGCAGTCATTATTTAGCATGATTCAAGCTCCATCAGCCGCTGACGCGGCCAAGAGTTCCAAACAAGATGTTCAAAAGGCGGTGAAAGAGGCGCTGGGGCAGAAAAATTAATTTTGAATGTTATGGATGTTTCTTTACTGCAAACAAAACACCTATGTATCTCACCAACTATGCTGACCGCCCTTGCGATCCTTTCTCTATCGCCACGAGTATAAACGACACGCTATTCAGAAAAGGCAAACGACAAACTCGTTTACATTTCCATCTCCTTGCCGACGAACGGCTTGGACAACTCGTCGTCATCCTTGGGGTTGTGGATGATGACAGTATCCGGGATCGGCGTCGACGGACCGGTGCGACCCTTGGGGTCGTGGTCAAGCATTATCTTAACCTTCATACCGATGGTACCTTGGCGGAGCAAGGCGTGGCGAGTGCAGGTGACAATGTACTCGTTGACCGGGTGACCGGACGAGATCATGTAGCCATCCTTGAACTTCATCGCCTTCGCACGCTGGCCGCGGAGCTTACCAGAGACGCAAACTTCCGCACCCTTGGCGCCGGCTTCCATGATGTAACGAAGGACACCATAGCACGCACTGTAAATGAACGAAAATCACGTTAAAATACTCAGTCAGTCACTGAAAACATCGCGTTCGGGGCGCATTAGAGCAGACCCTAAACCTCAACCGCGCTTTGCGCCGAGCGCCCAATCACGTCGCGTCGACGCCTCGTCATCCGTTGCCCATTGCGCGCACACGCGTACTAATTTTCTTCCGCATGTGCGCCATCAAATTCACGTCGCGATCGCTTTTACGTACCGTCTGACGGCGAGACCACCCAAAAGCTTGTAGCGGAGGGATTCGCACTGCGCGATCGCGCACAACCCGCGGTTGTTGACCTTTTCGGCGTACAACTCAACAGTGCCTTCGGCAAAGTTGAAACGGCGTTGCACCAACGTCGTAAGCTCGCGAATTCTTCGGCCCTTCTCACCGAGCACGTTCGCAGTGCGCGTGGCGCGGATGATGATTTCCGTGCGCATCGGGGTCACGCGCACTTCCACACCAGAGTAGCCATCTTCGGCGAGTTCGCGGACGAACATTTCATTGAGCTCGGCGAAGAACACGCCATCGGCGACGAACTGTGTTTAATAACAATAAAATCCACCGTCAGTCATCGCGTTCGCGCACGCATCCCTCGTCGTCGTCGAGCGAACGGGCCGTCATCGTCGTCAGCCACGTTTGACCCTAAACGCGCGCCCAAGCCACGCGCGATCGCGCGTGCGCCCACGATGCGATGCGCGTGCGCCGTCGTTCGCACGCACGCGATGCGCGAACGCATCGTCTGCGTACCTTGCGCTTCTTGCTGATTTGGGTAGCCATGTTTGCGGCGACGTAAGAGGACGATTCGATGGCGACGCGCGCGTGTCGTGCTCGGCGCGCGACCCCAGCCGACGATGAAGCACCTCTGCATACAGCGCCGAATGCGTCTTAAGTATGAAGGATTGAACCACTTATTGTACCTCGCAAATACCTAATATCACCATGTGATGTGATGTGGGCCTCAATTCGTTCAGCGCGCTTCTGTGTATTACCAACTTTTTTTGGTACATAGGGTTACATGTGGCCTAATAGCTCAAGTCGGTGTCGATTCGAATTTTGTCCACGTCGCGCGCGGGGAGTTCGCCGTCTGCTGCGTCGTACCCGGTGCGCACGTATGACGCGATCTGACGGTCGTTGAAGTAGTAGTAGTGTTGCTTTCTCATTGTTGTTCGACAAATGTCGTCTGGCGCTCCGCGCCCGTCAACGTCCGGACACGGCGAGGTGTGTGGAATCTGTGTGAAGTCGCGCTGGTTTCGGTCTAGTCATCGTTGCGCATAAAATTATACGACGGCGCGGTGTAAAGATGTATACTATTCTATGATGCGCGTTTTGCTGAGTTGCGCAATCTGCGTGGCTTGGGTGTCGAGCATGGACCGCATTGCGGAGAGTCGGTCTCGCATTTCTTCGCACTCTTCGTCGCGTTCGCCAATGACTTCAAGCGCGGCGTCGTAGCGACGCTCGAGCGCTTCGAGACGCGCGCGTAAAGTATCAAGTGCTACAGTGTCCGCAACGCCACTATCAGCAAGCTTTGCAGAATTAACCAGCTCATTAGCTAAAGACTCGCGGGTTTGCTCGAGCTTTCTAATCTGTTCTTGGGCGATTTCAAGCTCCGTCGTGCGCGCGGCGAGCTGACTCTTCAACTGTGCCAATGTGTCGCGCACCGCCAGACTCAAACCTGCTTCACCGCCAGTGAGCAGCGTCGTCGTTTGAGCTGGTTTCGCGGGAGATAATGGCGTGTTCGTATCGAAGCGTTCAGACTTGAGTATGTTCAACTCATCCTGAGAGGTCTTCAATGTGCCTTCGAGCTGCAGGACATTCGCCAATAAATCCGCCCGTTCTCTATCCCACGCTTCTCCAAGCTGTTTGTGCTTCCCCCGCTCTTGAGCTAATAACTGTTTCAACTTACTCTCCCGTTCATTCGCTTCGTCCTCTAATGCGGACATACGTCCCTCTTGCTCCGAAAACGACTCGGTGTATTTTTCCAGCTTTTTTGTCTCTGCGGCTGTTTTTTCTTGTTGCGCCTCAAGTTGGCGTTTTAGCGCTTCTATTTCACCCTTGAGTTTATCAACTTGATCGAGCATAGCTCGTTTCTCTCGAAGCGCCGCCTCTTTTTCATCTAAAGCCGCTTCTTCTCGCGCGAGTGCAGTGTCCGCACGCTCTTGCACTTCGGTCAAACGCGCACTTGATGCCCTCTCCGCCGCCGCCCAAGCATCCGCATTTTCTGTCGCTTGCATCTGCAGCGCCTCAATTTGACGCAGCAATGGGCGTGTGCTTTCAGGCATCCGACGAAGTAATTCGTCATGGCTAGTTTCTGCGGTTTGAGCGCGTTCTTCAACAGCCGCCAAGTCATTCTTAAATCGTTCCTCTTGCCGTTCAAGCGCCGCGCTCGAGCGTTGCAATGAATGCTGCAAGTCAGCCACCTGATCTTTCAAGCCTTGTTCGCGCTCTCTCAGCGCCTTTACTTCGTTTGCCAGCTCTTCGCTTCTGGTTGCGTTTGCTTTGACCTCGGCATCCGTCAATTCCTCCTTGGCTTGGGCTAATTTAGATAAATAGTAATCCTTTTGCTCGTTTAGCTCCGCGCTGAGTCGCGCCTTTTCGCTTGCAAGCTCTTCGCGTGTGGCCTTGAGCTCTGCGCTAAGTTTTTCAATCGATGCGCCCTTGTCACGAACCTCGCCATCTATTGCACTCTGAACTTCATCTCGTTCTCTCAATTCCTTCCTCAGCTTCTTGATTGTCCCTTCCATCTCGGCTTGCTTCTTGCTCAACACCTCGCCTTCAGCCATGACTTCCTTGATAATTTCATCCTTTTCCTTGACAAGCATGTCGGCACTGACGTGCGAATCGGCTATTTTCTTCAGCTCTTTACACTCTTGCGTTAAAGAACGCAAGCGAATCTCGGCGTCTGCGAGTTTCTGCTCTGCTAACGCTGCGCGCTCAGATTCAGCGTCTTGCTCGGCATCGAGCGAAGCGCGCTGTTCTGCTCGTCGCGCAATTTCATCCTCTCTCGCTACGAGTTGTTTCTTAACCACTTTAAGCTCCCGAAGCACTGCTTTTAATCGCATGCCGTCGACATCAGGCGCTACGTCTTCATCCGCGCTCTCATCATCCGCTTCGACCGCCACTAGTTCCGCCGGCTTCGCTGGAGACGTCTTCGCGCGCGGCTTTGACACCGTCTTTGGCAAAGGCACTGATGACGGCGCTTTCGCCTCAACCATCTGTTCCACCGGCGCCACAATCGTTGGCTCACTGTATTCCACGACTTCCTTATTCGCTATCGGTGCGTTCGTCGACGTTAACGCGGGAGAAGAAGCGACGCCACCGCTACCGCTCGGAGTGTTTTTTTGCACACCAAAAGCTTCATCAGCTCTCGCCTCGAGTTCCTTTGCCGCCTCATTCGCGCGTTCAGCAATCGTATCCGCCAGTGCGCGAACATCGATCGCGTTCAATTCGTTATACGCCTCTGAGGCTTTAGCGCTCAGCGTTGTCGTCAAAGCTGAGACATCAAACGTGGAGAACGTCGATGACCAGTCCCCCCAACCGGTGGTTACCCCCGCTGTCGCCGCCGTCGACGACGGTGAATCACCGTTCACGTCGGCTAATGTCGAGATATTCGTAACGGTGGCGGCGGTGGGGGCCACCGCCGACGACGACGCGTGAACGGCTTCATCGTCGGGTGTACCACTCATGGTTGTTGGAGACCTCCGCGTTCTGACGTCAGTGCGGGGCAGGCGCGCGAGTCCGCGTGTCCATGGACAATCTCGACGCCGCGCGCGCGAGTGATGCGCACGCGAACACGAACGAGCACGTAGTGTGCGGCATACCACCGCGCGTGCGCCGGTCGAGAGCGTCGTGCGAAGATACATACGGAAGCGAGCAACGGTTTTGGTGCTATACGAAATGCTTCATCGCGGATATCTTACGCGCGCGTGAGGTTATGATCGTCGATGACGAATGTGATGCATGCGATGATCACGTTGTGGATGATGTGATGATAGCTGAAGGCGATGAGAACGTTGAGGTGAGAGAAAAGTCGAGTGAGGTGTACGAAGTGGCTTCGCGCACCGAGGCGACGACGAGTATCATACGGAAGGTGGACGTTTGCGGATATGTCGTAGAAAGAAGAGCTCGAAAGGATTCCAAGGTCTTCTTTACGTTGGATGACGGCTCAGGGTGCATCGAATGCGTGATTTGGGCTCAAGAAGGGGATGACGATGTCGGCGAGCGAAATGAGCTGTTTGGCATCGCGGGCGCTGGGGACGGCGCGGCGGTGGTGGCGCAAGATATCCGCGTTGGGACCCTCGTGCGTGTTCAAGGACGCATTAAAGACTGGCGAAGTCGCCGTCAAATTAATGCGAGCGCCGTGCAAGTAGATTTAGATCCAAATAGTGAGCTGTTGTTCTGGCTTGACGCCGCTTGCGCGCGTTCAGAAGGGAAACTTTGAGTGAATGGATTTGGTTTTACCTTACAATTGCACCAAACATTAGCTAGATATCTAGGACTATGTATTCTAAAGCTGTACAGCAAACTGTACATTAATATATCAATCGAATCGGCGCGCTCGCGCGAATTCGCTATTCGGGAATGAGGCTTTGAGGTGATTCATCGGAAACGTCGCTTTCGCTCAGTGCTGGCGGCGCCGTTGGCGTCGGCCGCAAAGCCTTTTCTTTAGCCAAACGCACCCATTCGCGTAAAATATGTGATGATGCAAGGCTGAGCGCAATATGCTGCGCACGCATGGGATCAAATGGTAAATCGGGGTCACTAGAGGAGGTCTCTAAATCACTATCTGAAGAGGTCACCTGGTGATTTTGCTGGTTTGCATCGCTGCGCGTTCGAGCAGGGTTTAACGTCGCTTCTACGCGTGCAGTTTGTAACCAATTACCCATTACCGAGTGTGCAACGTGAGAAACATTGCTTTGACGATTATCAGCACCGCGAATGAGGGAATCGCCGCTGGAAAAATCTGAAGAATCATCATCTGAACTGATATGTATATGCGTGGGCGATGGCATATTACCGCGCACCTCGCGCACACGAGTCAACCAATCCATCATTATACCTCGTGACATTAAACTGACGTCCATAGGACCAGCAGAAAACTTGGAATCGTTATCTGTATCGCTCTCTGATGAGAAATCAGTAGACGAGAACACAGCTGCTGTTCTTAATGACGCTTTTCGATTCGCTCGTAATTGTCTGACCGCCGCCAACCAACCTGTCATTGCCGCACTAGCGCCTTCTGATAGGGTGACAGATTGGAATCGTTGAATGCCAGCTTCCGTTTCACTTTCCGAGGTATCAGAAAGCATGAGCAAGTTGGAGCCGCGCCCTCTGGCCCGAGCGAGTGCGTGAGTCAACCACGTACGCATCAGGTGAGCGGCTTCCTCTGAGAGTTTCACAACACCGTAGTCGTCCTCCATATCACTGTCTGAATCAGATAATTCACCTGCTCGCATTTTTCGACGCACTGCCTTTCCAAGTTTTAGGCGCTTCGCAGTCCTAGGGGATAGAATTTCCCTCAGCTGGTCGATCACCCAGTCTCTATTTTCTGACATGAATTTATGTCGCAGTGACTCACTCGTTAAATCAGCGGTGGTGATGTCCCCGATGCCGAAGCCTATACCGCCGCCGCCACCGCCACCGCCACCGCCACCACCGCCTTGCAGGGATATTTTCGCATTAGCTGGTACAAAGACGGAAACGAAATCTTCTTCAAGCTCATCCTCACCTTGAATCATATCACCGGTAGTAACCGCCGACGTAATGCGCCAAAGACCAAGTAAATCAGCGAAATTAAACATGAACTTTTTTATGAAGAAACACGCTCCGAGTACCAAAACAATGCACAAACCAAACAAAATGTCCTCGAACATGTTATAGTTTGCACGAAGCATCATGGAGAGAGCCAAGACAAAAAGGAAAGATCCTGAACCACCAAGTGTGATGACGAAGAAGTATTGACTAGAGAAGCACATTTGATCGATAGCTCGTAAACCAGGATCAATGGACTCGTCGTATGTTCTTTCCAAGCCTTTCCATCGCGACGTACGGTTGATAAAACGGTATCGTGCGTACTTGAGATATTCGTAAACCTTCCAACCGTGAAACAATTCTTGAGCGTTGAACGTCAAAATATCCATGACAATCTGGAAAGGAATAATGACAACTGAAAAGAGAAGATAAATGAGAAGATCCTTCTTTCTGAAACCGTACAGATATGATAGACGCAACTGATCGTTGAAGTCCCAAAAGAAGAAAATGAAAAAGGGTGTCATGTACACGCTCGCAGTGTTGACACCATACGCCGCCAAGAAACCCATCAAGTCCTCGACAAGCGTATCCTCGGCGTCAATCTCGGCTTCCTCCAATTCATCTTCGTCTACCGATTTTGAGAATGGCAGTATTGACATTATTGCGTTAATTACTTTGCCAATCATCTGTGGGAAAGCCAAAGAAGCATATGCGATGAACGCATCCAAGTACACGTATTCAATAATACCCAAAATCGTTTCAAAGAAGAAGCCTAAAGTGAAATCTGTGAAATCATCAGCCCCAATCGTCGCAAGACCGACAGAAGCAGACAATACGATAGATATTGGAGCTAATAAGAACGCTTCACCCAACGCGGTTTCGATTTGCATTTCTAACACAACGTGTGCGACTTTCAAAAGAAAAAAGATGGTGAAGAATTGAACACCAAAAGTATCTGTGAATGAGAACTCAATCAAGAAGACATTTGTGGCGTTTACCAACAGATTCATCAAAACGAAATGACTACGCTTCCAGACTTCAGGTCTGAACATCACCTCATTCACGTACAAATCCGCAACTTCTTCATTGAACACTTCGTCGTCTTCCGCTTTCGCCGCCGCAGGAATGAGGATTTCTGCACAGCAACCCATTATGTACATTCCAACAGTCATGAAACATACGGCATATCTTCCATTCGTCGCCTTTTCAACTACGGCCAAATCCAATTCACGACCAACATCGTCAATACTGATTGGAAATTCTCTGATGAAAGGAAACAAGGTGAAAAAGAAACGCAGACCAGTCTGTGCGACGAAAAATGGAGCCATACCAAGACCCACACCTAGCAAAGGCGGGCCGATCATGATTCTCAAGTAAGGAAGAAAGCGAAAACGCGGAGGGTCCTTCAAGAGAGTGAATATGCGAACGACGAGCCAGAATGAGAAAATGAGTACGACTGCAAGGAAACCAATTGCGACAAAAAGCACGAGGTAAAACATGAAATCAAACGCAAAAAAGTTCAGCAAATCAAACCATCCAAGAGCTGCAGTCGTAATAGTGAGCGTGTAGGTCCCATCGTGACTATTTGCGCTCACATATTCATCTAAAGTAACAGTCGCCACGACGAGACGCTTGTCAGTCGCCGACAATTGATAGTAGAGAATTTCGAAAGCAACCGTAGTTGGCATCATTCCTCCAGCCACTACAACACCATCGGTAGGTCCGAAAATGACAGGAATATTCTCTTGCGCTATAATAGCATTCATATATGGCGCTCGATTTATCGGTGGTTCGGTTTGCTCGTTTGCCAAGATACTTGCTTCGAAGAGAGCACTTTGGCTTTCAGCTTCCGCCGTCAGGTAGAACAACGTGTCTCCTTCAGCTTCATACCACCGTTTCTTTGCAGAAGCTTCTGTGAAAGCCTCTTCATAGAAGCAGTCCAATGTGATTGCTACAGAGTCAGCGACTGGTTGCTGAATTTGTGGCGCGTATTGATCGATGAAAATCGTCTCTTCGGGAGGAACCAGAACAGATTCTCCATAGCTCACAAAAGTTTGAGGTGCATCTTGCTCTCCAAAGAGCACGGGTTTGAAATCATTTTCTGTGAAATGCTGGAAGTAAATATGGCTGTCATAACCTCGGCATGCCGAAAAAAATGGCAAATAGTCCATCGCAAACAAACTCGATTCTGCCGACCAAAGACCTTCATTAAGTAGATACTTTTGTTGCTCAATGACATCTGGAAGGCTCAAAACAATTGTCTCGTCGTCGCGCCCTTCTTCGCCAACAATCACCCAGTCTTCCTCGTGAGAAGAAGCGGTCAAGTTAACGTCACTTTGGCTAGGTGAAATAGAATCATCAAAAACACCGTTTAATCTGAGGTACTTGAACTTCTTCCATTCTGCTCCAACGGTTGAGTTGTAATCAATTGTAACGCGCGCATCCAGCCTACGGCAACCACTGTCTTGTGAAGCAGTTGCACACTCAAAATAATCGTTCGAAACGGCTCGATAGATCGTCGTTGACAGAGGAGAATTCATAGGCGCTTGATAGTCTGCGTCCACTGCGAACGGCAATATGGCGTGAATAGAAAACTCGGGGCCTACGAGTGGATCCACCGCCCGTTGCGGATATGAAACATCGATGCACACCGTATTCAAAAATGAGGCGCGATTATCCTGCTGATAACGCCCGTGAAGCATTCTCACTTCTATTCTGAACGGCATATCATCTAGGGCATGCAATGTGAGCTCATGCAAACCACGTTTCCACACGTACGATCCCCAAGCTGGATCATTCACGTTGTATCCCGTCGAACTTCCGTCATTGTTCCCCGTGAACCAAAATGGCAATTCAAGCGACTCCTGCGAAGCTGGACACTTTTTCTCTTGTTGCTCTCCAGGGATTTCTTTCATGCTTAGCCAAGTAATTCCATCTGCGGTGTCCCAAGGTGGACATGGAACTGTCTTGTATTCGGATGCAGTACACAAGGTATCATCAATGACGGGATCCGTGAAGATGAGAAATTCATAGTGCTCACCATACTTGAGAACATCGTTTATGCTGCGCCAATCCAAAGTAATTCGAGCAGTATGCCCGCGCTTGAGCGTGAACTTCATCAGCGGGATATTATCCTCATCCACTGCGACAGTTGTGTCGTCGGATGATAGAATGAACGTCGGATCCAGTAGCTCCCAGTTTTCATTCTTACATGCACCGATGCCCATGTAGCTGAATGGATCTGTGGGACCAGTGGAATTGCCGTCAACCCCATCCGTTAATGACGGTGGTGGTGGTGGTGGCGGCGGTGCGAGCTCGTCAAGTTGAAGTAGTTTTCTTCCGGCATCAATCTGGTCCTTGACTTCTTGTTTTGCTGCAGCTGAGAGTGTTGTGCCATTGTATAACTTCCAGAACGCGGCCTCAATCAGATTGAAATTGATGGGCATAACTCTCCAGAAAGTAATGCGATCGGCCGAGCACGCGTCGAGTGTAGTCGCAAGTGGTGAGGACGACGTTCCTGTCGGACAGCGATTGAGCACCTGCCCAGTACCTTCGGGACAGTAGAAACAAGCCTGACAAGGAAACTGCTTCCGCGTCGTGTACGACGAACCGGCAGGACAGTAATATCCGGCCGGACAGGGATTCGCGAATTGCGTTGCAGGTGTAGTGCCTTGGCCACAATAGTAGCCATTTGGACACTTTTGCTCCGCGAGTGATGTACGCGCGTCGCACACAAGACCCTCGGGACAAAGTTCAGCTTGACCATCTTCCTGAAGCTGAATTCGAACGCACTTGGTTTCATCATAGTCTTCAGTGTTGTCCGAGTCGCAGTATTTAGCGTACTCATTCGTAGCTGCTGTACCTGTACCACTAGGCTTGTTGTTAGATGTACCATCGAGTGCACAAACAAGACCGGCATTGCAAGGCAAGCAAAGAGATTCTTCGGTAAGACCGATGACGGTTGAATACGTTCCCTTCGGGCATTGTCGACAAGAAATAGAATCACGCGCCGAACGGAAATAGCCAGGTTGACATGCTACAGGTTTTGAAGTGCCTTCATCAACACATTCATAACCAGCAGAACAGCTTATACATGATTGAAAGCCTTCGTAAGGTGTATAGGTACCGGGCAGACATGTTGTCGCCGCAGCGTTACCTTCGCCAGACGTGTACGACCCACGAGGAGCTGGAATAGGAATGTACGTTCCTTTAGGACAATAATGACCGGCGGGACACGGGCGCATCGGACTGAAAACGTCAGTCGCAGTGCCAGAGACAACAGTTGAGTCACCAGTAGCCCATTCGCAGAAACTTCCCTCCTTGCACGGTTGGGGTTGTTTGAATGAACCTTCCAAAATGACATTCGTCGTGACCCCTTCTGTACAGAAAGTTGTCGGAGGACAGGGCTTTGGACGAAAGTTGTCCACATTCAGGGCAATCGGTGACGCTGCTAATATACTATCCACGTCAATAATCGCGAGTGGATCGGCAGTGACTGTGTTCTCCAAACAATAGTGTCCAGCAGGACACCGCGTCCCAGCGACAGCCAAGCCTTCCGTATCACAGACAAAACCAGGTGTACAAACTTCAGGCGCCTCACGGGCGAAACCAGGACAAATCGTTCCTTTAGGACATTTTTGACACGAATCTTTACCAAACTCGGAATTGTATTCACCCGGGAGACAAGGCTTTGGTTCAGCGTTTGCGACGCCGGGGCAGTACATACGTTTTGGACAAATGAGTTGTTCACCCTCTGGACAGTAATGCCCAGGAGGACAAGGACCTGAACCTTGAGGAGTGATCGAACCAGGCTCACATACATATCCCGAGTAGCACTGTTGTGGCGTCGTAAAGTTGTAAGCAATACTTGAATCTGAGACAACACCAGCTGTACAATACATTCCAAATGGGCATGGCAGTGGTCGTTCCGCGATGGAAAAATCTGTAAAGTTGCTCGTCCGCGTGCCTTCAAGACAATAATGACCCGGCGGGCATAGCTTGGATGGTACAGAAAGACCAGTTGTATCGCACACGGCACCACGAGGACAGGTCATGGGCACCATAGCACCCGCGTCTGGTGAAATAAATCCTACCGGCGTTGGCAAGCAGTCCGCTTGTCCCGTTCTTGGTTGAAAAGTTCCCGGCGGACAGAGGGTGAAATTCTTACCCCCACCACAGAATGCACCTCGAGGACATGCAATCGCTTCACTGTCGGGACAGTATGATCCTGAAGGACATTGTGCAAAGTGAAACAGAAGACGTTGATCCGAGAAATCCTTCGCGTTGTTGGAGACCTCTACAAACACAGTGCGCGTGCCAGTTTGCTCGAGACCGGCAATACAGAGCATCGATCTTGAAGACAAGAATGTTGCTTGTGAGATTTCCTGACCGAAGCGACACGTCAAACTTGTCGAATTAACAAAGTTCGTTCCAGTAACGAAGATTGGACTACGCCCACCGCTCAAACCGACTCGAGGAACAACGCCTGATATTCTCGGAGGAACTTGATATGAAAATGTCACAGCATTTTTACTCGACATATCCCTACCATTACCAGATACACTCACATCAATTTCTCCTAGAAGACGAGCTGGAGTCACGCACGTCAAAACATCACTCTGCGTTTTGAAGCCCGTGACAGGGAAGAAAGTACCAATTCGGCAACTGTAGCTGAAGCTGTCAACCATGCCTGTGACGGATAACTCGATTCCGGTCCCGCCGGCTTCTGATCCGGAAACCGGCGTCATACCAACCACACTTAACTCGGTGATATATCGGAAAGCGGTGCCAAATTCAGAAACATGCGCGACGTCATCGTGCGAGCTTATTCCTACCGGCACAGTGTCTTCTAATCCCAGTGGCGGAGTTGCGCAAATACCAACTGCAGAAGATACAAAGTGTATTTTCGACAGCACCGTATCGAAATGGCAATTTGCAGCCTCGTGAAGGTTTACACCTCGAACGTGAAGAATGGTAGTTCCAGCAGCACTCCCCGCCATAGGTTGTACGTCCAGGATCAAAGGAGCATCAAAGATTTCAAACGCAAACGCATTTTGTACTCCGTCACTCATGATAAGAATTTCTAGAGTGACAAAGCCTGCTTGGATCGAAGGATTTACGCAAGCGCCATTGTAATCATCACGATAAGATGCCGATAGCGTTACTCCGCCAAACTTGCAAAACGGTAGGTAGTGCGAATTAAAAGCTTGCCCATGTGTGACGGTAAACGTCACTGAAGTACCCCCGATTTGAAGACCGCGTGTTGGAGTAATGGAAGTGATCTCTGGTGGTGTAAAGTACGTGAATGACGTCATTTCCCGCTGATAAACCGCAAAGTCTCCTGCTCCGTAGGCGATGCCAGCGATACGCTGTCCTGCGATATTTGCTGGAGATGCGCACGAAATGGATGTTTCAGAGTTCACTTCGCCAGCAATCGGGCCAATGGAGCCAAAGTAGCAGATGACATCTTTCTCGACATTAATGTCGAGTGGATATACAAGCTCAAAGTCTACATAGGTTCCACCTTGCTCGCTGCCTGAAGATGGACTCAATCTCATCGGCGTCATGGCATCGATGTATCGGAAAGCATCGCCAAAATCAGAGATTTGTGCCGCAGCCTCTTCTGGGCTTATACCAAATGATACGAGGCCAGCTGTTAAAGAAACTGGAGAAAAGCAAATACTGAGCGCAGATGATATAAAGTGCGAGCCAGTTCGATCGAGACCAAAATGGCAATTACTGATTTGGTGGAGATTTTCGCCTGTGACATGGACGAAAGATGAACCATGCGTACTTGCAAAGTTTGGGTATATCCCGTACGGCTGCGGAGAAGAAAAAAATTCAAAGTCTATTCCACTACCTTCGAATCCTGGAATAGACAACGGTACAAATCCGGAGCGTTGCATCGGCGGAGTAGAACACGTCACGGTGAATGTGACGCAATTCATCGTATTACCCCCTTGACAGTAAGAATTCTTATCAACTGACGTTGCCTCCTCAGTGAACAGTCCAAAACTACAACCGAGAGGAGTTGCACTTTGACTATGGCCTAAGGCTTGGTAGTAAATCACGGAGCCTCCTTGTAGAGTCGATCGACTTGGAATAACTAACACTGGCTCGGAAAGTTCCATGATGCTCAGTGAAAACCGCACGGTGAAAGGGCTTGACAAGTACGTAGAAAGCCACACATCCACCGCCGAATCGTCAGTGCTGTGCGCTGGAGTGACAAGCTCGATATTACTTCCAGTAGTTCTGACGTACATCGGACCGATTGTTCCAACTCGAGCGATGGGCAAGTCGGTGAATTCTGCAAGTGCCATTGCGGAAGCCATTGTACTAATCTTTAAGACATCACCTCCAATGTACGAAGCATCCTCTGCAGAGATATCAATAAGCATCGGAAGAGGCATGTAATTGATTGATGTCATAGTCGTTTCGTCTTGATGTGAGCTTCCGGCATGGGCTAAATAAAGTGCAATCATACCTTGAGTACCAACGAAAGATGGTGATTCGCATGACAACAAAGTAGATGAGTACACGTGTGCCGTCACGCTTGAGTCGCCGAAATAGCATTTTATCGTAGCTGACACCTTGTCCATCTCAATGAATCCGTCGCCCGTGATGGAGACTAATTCTCCTCCAAGATCCGTGATCTGTGTCGGGAACGAAGATAACAAAGTAGGATTGGCTTGAAACATGAACATAGACTCAGTTTCATGCACGCCTGGAGCCCCACCAAGATTAATTTGAACGAATCCTGGGTAGTACGCTGGTAACATGCACTCAGATTGCACAGGGAACGCTGGTGATACAGCAGACGCTAGAGCGTACTTTCCAGCAATATGGCACGACACTACGTTGCCTAGCGCATCTTCGTGGAGTATACGTACGTAACTACCTCCATCCATGGACCCATATGCGGGATAAATTGCTGAAGACGATACTTCCGCCTCATTTTGGTATTTGAAAGACGAGTACTGGACGAGATGCGAACTCGAAAACATCTCTCCCAACAATCGAGCATAAACTGGTACTGTGCCTTCCGTGTGAGAAGGTATTCTACACTCCATACCGTTTGCTGTTACTCGACCAAAAATCGGGCCAATGGTGCCAAACTTGCACGCTGCCCCATCAAAAGTCTGCTGATTCCCACCGAAGTACACCGTGGCGAGTTCGCCTCCAGAATCAATACTTTGCGTAGGAGAAATGCTGAGCGCTACGTCTTGTTCGTCCGTGTATAGGAAAACTATTCCCGTAGAGACGAAATCATCAGCGGCAGCGCTGACAGATTGGCTTTCAAGTACACCCAGAACGGCAGAACCAGCTTCGCTTTGCGGTTGCTCCACGAGCATCAACACGCTGGAAATGAAATATACTCCTGAAGTTGTGCTATCGCTACCAAATACAAAAGAACTGTGTAAAACAGCGTCGAAGTGATCGCCAGTTAGTTTCACTAACTCTCCACCAGCAACTGATCCCTCTCTTGGGTAAATACTATCTATCTGCGCCAGCGCTTGATAATGCAGTTGCATCGGTGAAGAACTTGACACGGTAGATTCTTGGATTTGTAATCCGATCGGGACAAAACCAGAACTATGCGATGGTACGAAACAAGAAACAACTCCACTACTAGATAGAGTACCAATCACGGGTTTGAGCTCAACAACACATGCCGTTCGTAAGTCAGAAATTTGTGCAGGGAGAGTACTTTGCATCACTGCCAACTCAATTAGCGCACCCCCGTCCATAGAAATCGACGACCTGTACGGCTCATCCACCTCCAGCATCGTCATGTATTCATACGATAATGACATCGGAACAACGTCAACGTCGTTCATAGTCACTTTGATTTCCACAGATTCTGGAATATGCGCAGGCATGGCGCATGCAACTTGCTCGGATGACATCTCTACAATTGGCACACCAACAATTGTGCCAACTTTACAGCTCATTGTGGTTGACATGGTTGAAAAGTCGCCAAAGATATCCATCATTGCTCCACCTTGCTCGAATCCTCGCGCCCCGGGGTGATTAGCGTCAACCGTAGGAAAAGTGTCGAATCGGAACGCTGTTCCTGGAAGTTGTTCAAAATCGCGATAAGCTAACTTGAGCGAAGCGTCGCCTTCTTTTTCAGGAGTCACACAAACAACCAGGGCTGAAGAAATAACATGCGCAATAGTTTTTGATGATCCAGTTGTCGTCGCGAATTCACAGAACGCCGCGAAATCGTCGGCTTCGAACATGAGACTTCTCCCTGTTATGAAAACTAGACTTTCTCCAACTGAAGGTACCGCGAATGGTGCAACCTGTGTGATTTTAGGCTTTGCTACGTGTTGAAACTGTACATCAGAAGCAGTAAAATCGTGCATGTTCATCGAAATCTCGACCACAGAAAATCCAGATCTAGATACAGGAGCAGCACAAAGTGTTTGACCACTGGATACAAAAGCCGCCACCGCATGTGACCCAAAGGCACACGTAATGTCATATCCATAAAAGTTATCGCCGTGAAATGCAACTTTCGCACCACCACTGACAAATGCAGACGGTGGCCAAATAGAAGTGACTGTCACTTCGTTTTTATAAGCATACGTCAGACTTGAATCAATCAGTTTGATCTCAGAGCCCGAATTGTGGTGAAAGACGTTGATTGGGACCTCGGCCGCCGCATGAGCAGGCGAGACACACGACGCCTCTGTCGCCGAAACCCATCTTCCTATAATTCCTGAGATTGTACCGACTTTGAACATCAATGATGCATCATTTCGTAATGCCAAGCCACCAATTGTCAGAATAGAGCCGCCCTTATGGGGCCCACTTGAAGGATTGACGCGATTGACTGTCGACGACGAGGTATTCATGAACTCATACGGTAAACCAGGAACTGACCAGTCGAATGCATTGTTTGATACCGCTAGATGATGATGACCAATTTGCATTTCCGGCGCTTCACATATTACTTCCGCAGAGGATATGAAAATAGACGGAAATGGGCTGAGTGTTCCAAACCTGCATAACGCCGACGGCGAAAAGTTCTCACCTCGAACTGTCACAGCCATACCGCCAATCGACGGTCCAGACCAGGGCAACAATTGCTCAAGAACCGTAGTCATCGTTATGATATCGTTTGCATCCGTAGGAGACACGATGTTGTTGCCGGAGCTGTCAACAATTCTGATGTCATACTCATTCACGCCGTTGTTGTCCTCTGGCAAACCACACAACACTGAGCCATCATTCTGAACGATGCCTGGCACCAGCGCGTCGCCATTTCCGAGATTACAGTACACGTCTTGCCCTGGTAAAAAACCACTCCCCGTCACTGTGGCAGTGTTATCGTTATTGTTGATGACGGTTGTGACAGATGCATCCTCAACGTACATGAAAGTCACATCATCGATTCCAATGTATTCGCTATACAATCCCACCCTAAACAGCACCGTCGCCTCAGTGTGCGCCGGAGTCAAACATCGATATTCATCCTCGGCAATGTATTCACCCACAACGGGACCGATTGTGCCAAATTTACACGAAAAATCGTGAGTATCACTGAATGAATAGCCGGCCGCTGTCACTGTCGTTCCTCCCTCAACGAGTCCCATGGATGGCGACACAGCCGTCACAACTGGAGATGAGTCCGATAAAAATTGTGGCCTCATCGCTAGTTCTACTGAAGTTGCTACTACTGATACATCTAATGCGTACATACCTTCAAGCAAAGATGGTGTCTCGCATACCAATAATGCCGAAGAAATGTGTCGCGCTTGAACGGTTGAAGAACCAAATCTACAAACCGGATCATTGTGTAGTAAGTGTTCTCCTTCGACGTAGACTAATGTTCCTCCACCTGTTGTGCCCACTCGCGGCATGATTCTAAATATTTCTACGACAGCTTTCACATCAAGCTGTACCTCATCTTGATTTCCCAGGGAAAAGTCGAAATCTTGACCATTCAAAGCGACAGCGACAGCAACAAAGCCAACGCCAGCCGGTGCAAGACATTTCACAGCGCTGCCATCCACAGTGCCTGCAACGGTGTGTGAGCCAAATTTGCACATAAGCGTTGATGTTTGCACAATACTGGGTACTTGTATGGCTACTTGCGAAGAGCCGCCGCCAGAAATTTGCATTGGCAACACCGCATCAACACTGAGTCGCGTGGAATAAGTAAACGACTGCACCGTGCTTGAATAGTCTCTTTGATTCATCGAAACTCGTAACTCGGCCGTTAGAGGTGCTGATGCTGGTGAAACACACTCTAGTGTATTCGCACTCTTCCAAATCGCATCTACTTCAACCGCGCCAAGACGACAGCGAAGCAAACTTGTAGACGCAAAATCTTTACCAGTGACTGTAAGCACCGTCCCGCCTTCATCGACGCCCGCACTAGGTACCGATCGAGTTATCGATGGCAGCGCTGTGTAGACGTGCTGTACACTACTGAAGCCTTCGAAGAAACTCGAGGAAGATAGCGACACGTCTACATCAACGGTGCCATCATCAATAGTTGGCGACTCGCACCTCATCAGCCCAGAGGAGACGACGTGTCCAATCGTCGTGCGGTCACCAAAACGACAATACTGAGACGTGTGCATGTCGATACCCACGATATCTACTATTCCACCAGCCACGCCGTAGAGGGAGAACACCGCGTCTACTTTTGCCCCACTGACAAATTGATATCCTTTCGTTTGGTAAAAGTCTCCCGTTTCGTTGTTGAGCGCGAATTCAACATTGACGAACCCTTCGCTATGCGACGGTGCGGTACAGCTCACCGTATCGGAAGTGATATAATACGCTGGAACGAATTCATTATCAAATTTACACGTCAATGCCACGCCAGCCAATCCTTGAACTCCCGCGAGTGCCTGTCCCGACAGCGTGATTACTTCGCCGCCGCCGACGTGGCCTTCGATGGGATGAATCCACTCCACCTCTGGTACTTCAAATCCATGAACGAGCGCCAAGAACACCGACATTAACGCATAAAAGTATGTTCGCATACTACTACACCCACGCCCGCGACGCACGACCGACATCCGCGCGGTATCCGCGCCACGTCGCCGCCCGCGCCGCGCCTCTGGCGTCTCGTGGTCGCGCCTCCCCATCGCACCCGTCGCCTCCACGCGACTCGAACAACACTCTTCTCCGTCACCGCGCATATCGCACATTACGTATCACTCGCTCTCGCATCATTCGCGAGCGCATCCATCATCGATATCATCACCACGCGCGCGCGCCGCTCGGTCTCGGCCCCGTGTGTTGGCGTGCGTGTGTTGGTTTTTCAAAATCACAATCCAACGACACGCGTCTCTCGCCTCTGCGTCGTCGTCGTCGCGCGGTGTCGCACGACGCCGCGCGACGTCGTCGTTCTATCGATGACAACGCACGCGTCCGTGCGTGTCTCGCGCCCTTCGCTGCGCGCCTTCGACGACGAATGTCGCCGCGCGGCCGCGGCTCGCGCGCGTGCCATGGACGCGGTCGGTCGGACATCGCCCAAGCCCCGCGACGCGCCCTCGGGACGCGGGTCCATCCGACGTCGCCTCGCTCGACGCCGCGCGCGGCCGCATACTTTGACGTCGCATCGCACGCGACGGCATCGACGTCGCGCGCGCGACGTCTCCCGCGTCCGCACGACGTCGCGGGCGTGCGCCAGTGCGTGGCTCACGTCCACGGGGCGCATTGGCCGTTGGCCTCGCACGCGTGGTCGCGTGCGCGTGCGCACGTCGGTAGTGCGTGACAATGTCGGACGCGGGAGACGTCGTGGAAAGGACGCAGAGCGATGTCGCGGTGCGCGGCGCGAGGAGCTTGCACGCGTCACCGTCGATGCGGCGTGTGCACGCGTCGATGCGCGCGAGGACGCAACGAACACTGCTTTCCATGAAAACACTTAGACGGTCTCTGACGCACTCGCGCGGGGCGAATGATGCACGGGAAGCCGTCGATAATTGCTTGGTTTTACACGGTTGGAGGTCGAACATGGATGTGAGTAAGCTGCAGGCGAAGCGTTTGAGACTCTTGGCAAAGTTTAGGAAAGCGCACTGCGTCAATGGTACCCAAGCGGTGGATGCCGCGGCGGACGAGGCCACCATGGAGCTTCTCGACGGCCCGTGGTTCTCTTGGGTTGACGATCGCGACGGTTCTCTTGGTATGAGTGAAGAAGCGCGCTGTGAAGCCTTGCGTGAAGCCCTGCGCGGCGTGGCAAAGTGTGCACTGGCGCACGGCCCGTACAAGAGCGTAATCGGTTTCAGTCAAGGCGGCGCCATAGCGACTCTCTTGTCGATACCAGAGGTTCTGCAGGCGATTGGTATTGAGTTTGGATATCTTTGGCAAAGCAGCGTGGTGTTCTGCGGGGCTAGCGCGTCCTTACTCGATCTCACCGAGAGGGCTCTCGGCATATCGCTTGAAAACTGTAAATCTCACGTTCCGTCTCTTCATGTTTTTGGTTTCCAAGACCGTTTTAAGCCGCAAGGCGAAGCCCTCATGCATCGATTCGAAACGTACAACAAGTCAGGGAAACTTATCAGACACTGTCTCTACTTTGACGGTGGTCACTCTGTACCTGCAGGCCTGGAAAGGGACCAGGGATTCCATGCTGACTTTCTGACTTGGCTCAACGAGGTGACGAGTAGTCCTGTTCTCCTACATCCATGCAGAGACAAAGGTGTGCTGTACTCAATGCCGCAGCTCATCGAGGCATCTGATTTAGATTATGACTCCTTCAAGTTTGAGACACAGCCGACAGTACGACGTGAAGAAATGGATTTGGCAGAGCGAGGAGAAGGAGATGGAGACAATGACTCAGCTACTTCAACTTATGCGACGGTGGATTTTTTGTCAAGTGAAGCGAGTGGCACCACCAAGATATCTACCCCGAGTGGTAATAAGTTGACATTTCATACAGAACGGGCATCTCTGGCGATCTGTAATGTCCAAAGTAACGCAGATAAGCTCACCGTACCAGAACTGTTGTCAAAGACTCCTCGAGATAGTGTTCTCCTGAGAGGAATGAAATCGTCTCAAACACCGATGACGTACGGTGACATGATTGATTTCATCAAAGGTGGTGATGGTGATTTGCGTAAGATTTCTGCTTCGGCTGAGTCAGTAGTGGCGTACAACGTACCGCCGGGACCGGTCGGTGCGTGCGCTTTTCTCGCCATCGCGTCTCAGTGTACTGCCGTACCTCTCGACCCGGGCATAACAGAAGAGGATGCGTATGACGCCTTGACGTCTTGCGGAGTGACGCTGCTTATACTTTTCCGAGCTTCCAACGAAGAAGCGATTGAAAGAGCGGGGCAACGCGCAGGCATTCCGATCAAGTGGTACGTCATGGATGATGACGAAAAGCCTGCGGGCTCATACATTCCCGAGTCCCCACAACCCATCAGCAAGGGGAGCACTGCACTTGAACTCCCTCGCGAAGCCGTGGGCCTCCTACTCAGAACATCAGGCACGACATCAAAACCGAAAGTCGTCCCGCTCATCGTTGAAGCACTGACTTCAAATGCGGCTACTTTAGCGGCTTCACTGGAATTGAATGGTCGTGATATTTGCATCAACGCGATGCCGCTCTTCCACATCGGTGGACTGTCTTGCTCGATACTCGCCACGGTTGCGGCCAAGTCTTCTGTCATATGCTGCATGAAATTCGACGCTGCGGTGTTCTACGATACGATCACGGGGGCTGACATCAAGCCAACGTGGTATTCCGCGGTACCGACCATCCACTTGACTGTTCTTCAATACGGCAACGCGATATCTCGCGGAGCAAAGCCAACGCATGCACTGCGCTTCATTCGGTCAGGAGCGGCGGCGCTCAGCCACGCCGATGCGCAGAAACTGCACGACTTCTGGGGTATCCCGATCATTCCGACATACAGTATGAGTGAACAGATGCCAATCTCAGGCAAGAATGTCAAGCTTAACCTCGAAGATCGACCAGATACGGTTGGTCAACCGCTAATGTGCTCCGTCGCGCTTGTCGCTGATGGGAACTGCCGACCGACATCACCCTTTGGCCAGCAAGGAGAGTTGATCATCAGTGGAGACAACGTTATGAGAGCTTATCAGAACTCTGAAGAAGCCAACAACAAAACGTATATGTATGTTGGCGACAAAAGGTACTTGCGGACGGGAGACATCGCGCGGATGGATGGCGATGGTTTCCTATATCTCACAGGCCGAAGCAAGGAGCTGATAAAACGTGGAGGAGAACAAGTCAGTCCCTTGAAGGTTGAGGCTGTTCTCGTACAGCATCCAGCAGTGCGTGTGGCCGTTGTGTTCAGTGTGCCATCGGCGTTGTGGGGAGAAGAAGTTGGTGTCGCCGTTGTTCTCCACGATGATCACGTTGATCGACCAGACGACGCAATCTTGTCAATCAAGAAGATGATGACCACTTCAAAGGAATTGGCAAGATTTGAGATTCCGGCGCATTGGAAAGTCGTACTCGACAAAGATCTTCCAAGAACTTCAACGAACAAATACAAGCGCGCGGGATTGGCAGATATTCTCGGAATGTCAAAGAAGGTTGAGGAAACTGCGTGCAGTTTGAAGAAGAATTCAGCGAAGCCCGCCGTAGTTTCCACTGGTTTGAGTGGTTTACGATACTGCATGGCTGTAGGCGTCATGTTCAATCACATCGGTGCCGTATGGCAAGGAGATGACGAACGGAATCCTCTAACGTATGGACCCGCTTGGTGGTCTGCAAAAGCG
Source organism: Ostreococcus mediterraneus (assembly GCA_012295225.1). Classification (NCBI taxonomy): domain Eukaryota; kingdom Viridiplantae; phylum Chlorophyta; class Mamiellophyceae; order Mamiellales; family Bathycoccaceae; genus Ostreococcus; species Ostreococcus mediterraneus. The sequence goes on from WMKK01000002.1 coordinate 250,100, forward strand.
ACGACCTTTTACTTCCCCGCGACAACGTTCTTTGTTCTGGGTGGTTTCACCCTCAGTCATGCGTTAAATGGTAAACCAGTCAAGAAGGGTACGTGGTTGTCATTCTACAACTCGAGGTTCCAGACTCTGTTCCCTCTGTACCTTTTGTCACTTCTCTGCGGCCTCGTAAACGTTCTCGTGGTGTGTCGCCCAGAGATTTTCAGTGATGAATTCAGCTGGCAGCCTCATAACGACACCCTAACTCTCACATCTGGAAAGCTCGCGCAATGCCAAACGAGCCCAGTCGAGATGCCCTACGGTGCATGGTTATTGATGACATTGGTCGTCTTCTGCTTTGGATTACAAACTTGGTTCCCACTTTGGCTTTTGAGTTCGTGGTTCATGTATTATACGTGGTTCAATGGTGTGTACTACTTCATCATTCTCGTCTTCCCTTTCATGCAAAACGCGCTTGCACGGGTCAAGGGCGACGTCAAAGCCATACAGAAGTGGTTCATCATATATTCGGTCGGGACGTTAATGACAGCTGGTCTTTTGGCTTGTTATTACGCCTTTCCAGCCTGGGAAGAGCAAGATGACGTTTCGAAGGCTAAAAGCTGGAAGGCAAACGCTCAAAATATTTATGCTCTGTCGACGATGATGTTCCCACCGTACTGGGTTCCATGTGTCGGTTCAGGCATGGCTGCCTACTTCTTGTACGATGCAGTGCGCCCGAATGAGTCTCATAAAAAACGCTTGTATGGACGTATCGCGGACGTGTTGACTCTTGCATACTTTGCGTTCCACCTGGCGCACTTTTTTGATATTGATTGGCCATATCCGATCAAAGTCACGGGGAAAATGTGGGAAGTGGTGCCGGAAGAACATCACAATTGGGCGACAGGTATCAAACGTTACGTGTGGTCAGTGTTGATCACCCGTCTCTATGCCCCGACAATAGCCGTGTGGATTGCTCTGTTATCGATTCCGAACGGAAGTGTGACCGGCAAGCTCTTGGAATCAAACATTCTTACCAAGGTTTTGGCGCCGACGTCTTACGGTTGCTTCCTCTTCCATCAGATTATCGGCCAGTGGTACTGGTGGGCCACTCGAGGCGGAAGCAATGTGCCAGCAACTTACGTTGGACATAAAGGTGACTGGTCTTGGTGGGCGTACCCGAAAGAGTATTACTGGTTCTCTCCTCAGCCGCTTCCGGTTGCTTGGTACGAGTTCTTCTTTGTCGTTGGATTAGTCACGTGTTTCTCTGCATTTGTAGACAGAGTTCTGAACGCACCTTTAACCGTTTTGTGGATCAAATTTATCAACTTCTTCCAGAGAATCATATGGCCTGGATCCGTTGATGTCAACAAGAAGAAATCGGGACACGTGTCACCGACTCAGTCTGTGCTCAATGCCGTCACGGCGCTCACTGGCATCGACGACAATGTCTCTCTCGATGATTCTTTCGATGAGATTGGCCTCGTCTCAGTCGGTCTACCCGTTTTGGTCGGATTAATCAACGCTCAAGAGAATTTTGACGCCATATCGGCTCAAGATATCGCTCACTGTGCGAATTTGAAAGCCTTAGTAGAAGTGCTTGAAGCCAAAAGAAAGTTTTCAGAGGCAGCGACGGGTCTCGGCACGGCTTTGAGAGCCAGTCGCAGGAAATGAGCCGTAACGTAGTTGTTCGCTGTCAAGTCAGCTAAGGCGCTCGCTTCGCTCGATGGTCGTCCCAAGGTGAATGCAGATAATTGCAAAATACATGTGTTGCACAGTAATGTCTATTGCGTAAATAAACGATCCAATAATGGATCCACAGCGCGATGGACGAGGAGATGGAGAACGTCATCGTCATTCAAGACGACCACGTGATTGCCATCCTTTTGGTGCGTATTGTGTGTGTAATAGAGAAATCACCCAAAAGAGAGTATTCTACTAACATTTCACGCCATTATTTCGTGATGTAGGACCTCGCGGGACTCTCTCGGCCAATCACGACTCGAGGCCCTGTCAAGCGCAAGGGTTTTGGTTTTGGTTTCGCAATTACACAGACTTACGACTCGCTAGACTACGATCATGTGCTCCCCCGTGTTTAGCGCGTATAAAAACCAAAACCCTCGCGACGAACGGCTGCGGTGTGTACACGCCATCGATCGCGACGGGCTCCGTCTTTTCCAGCCGCGTAGAGGCAAGGTACGTGCGAGTGACGCCGTGGTGTGACGCGACGAGACACCTATTGGATGGATCGGAGACGTGCGCTCGACGCGCGCGCTCGGCGCGGGACGCGTCGCGCGTCAGGTGCACCGTCGCGCGATGGGGAGATCCTAGGATTAGGGCTATCGCGCGCGCCGCGCCGCGTGTTGCGCGGGCGGGGAGACGCGCACGCGGCGAGGGCGAGAAGGCGAGAGCATGCGCGAGATAAAAGAGGCATTTAAATAAATGCAGACACTGACGATGATGCCGTGACGTCTCTTTCGTTGACGCACACAGGACACTCGCAAAGCACAATGGTTCAACCTTTGCTCAAGGGCTCGGACAAGGTTCAAAAGCGTTCCAAGACGTTCAAGAAGTACCAATCGGACCGCTTCAAGCGCTTGCAAAACGTAAGTATATATTGTTGTTTGTTGATATTTTGCCTCGGAGCGCGACGCGAGAGGTCGACGACGGGTGTTGGTGTGGTGAGGCGGTGGTGGACGACCCTAAAAGCGTCGCCGACGCGCCCGACGCGACACGTAACATCCATCGCGACTCAAACACGTATGCGCGGTAACGCGCCGTGAATTATCGAAACCTTATGATCTATTACGTGTGAACATGACACTGACCGAGCTCTTTTTTCATTTATGCAGACGTCATGGAGACGCCCGAAAGGTATTGACTCCCGCGAACGCCGCAAGTTCAAGGGCTTGCCGCCGATGCCGAACGTTGGTTACGGTACGGCCAAGAAGTACAAGCACGTTTTGCCGAGTGGTTTCTTGAAGTTCGTTGTTCACAACGTCAAGGACCTCGACATGCTCCTCATGCACAACCGCAAGTATGCCGCGGAGATTGCGCACGGTGTGTCTACTCTCAACCGCAAGGCGATCGTTGAGCGTGCTCGTCAGCTTAACGTGAAGGTCACCAACGGTGCGGCTCGTCTTCGCAGCGAAGAAGACGAATAAACGTCGTCTTCTTAGCTTTAAACTTAGGAGCAGTGTTGTTCGAGGAGGGTGTGATTTGGAACAGTCTTGTCATAGGAAAGACTTTATTCGTCAAAATTTCTCTTTTGCCATCGCCCTCGCCTTCTTTCGCTCAGTTCGCGCTCGCTACATTTATTAAATATACGCCGCATTGCACACAAAAAACTTCATCTACTGAAGTCTCTCCATGGTTGCTGGGCTGCTTGATGCAATCGTCGTGTTTTGTGGTCAAGAATATTCTGAACACCCGAGCGGCGCGCTCTGCCGTCGCTACCACAGTTTGAGACGTGCGCGTGTGTCATCTGTGGCGCGCGCCACGCATGGCTGAAGACGATCACTCCGCGAATGATCCGTCGTCAACAGTGTCGACGGATACATCGCTTACTCTTGATACGCTTCCGGAGTTGGAGAAGTTCATCGATGTCGACGAGGCTGTGTTGGCGGATGACTACACAGACGACGTTGCGGGCTCGAGCGAGCTCGAACGCACGGCTAAGTACTGTAGAGACTGCCACGTAGCATCTCAAAGATTGTACCACGTTGATGCGCTGTCACGTGTGTGCACTTCCCTGGAAGATGAGCATTCGTTTCCAATTGACTTGATAACTGACTTGGCTGAGGACGATGACAACGACGTGAGGAGGTCGATTGCGATGCAGATGGATGCATTTGCGAGTTGTCTCGCGCGATTTAGCGATAGATTGGATCAGTTAAATGCGATCAAACTCCTGGGAGTCACGTTTATGTTAGTCGAAGACGACTGCGAGGAAGTCATAGAGGCTGCTGAAAATGCTTGCAGCGTGGTGGCTTCGTTGTTATCTCAAGATAAGCAGAGAAGTCTTCTACTATCGACGTTGCAGACTTTTGGAGAAAGTGAGGAAGAAGAAGTTCGCATGAGTTCGGCGAAGATTCTAGGTAGTTTAGCAAAAACTGTCGGCTTAGACATGACGAAGAGTCACGTGTTGCCAAGTTTGTTAAATTTGACGACGGATGAAGAGTTCAGAGTACGTCAAACTGTCGCATCTTCAATATGTGAAACTATTGAGGTGTTAGATAGCAAAACCGTGCTAGACTCGGTGTTGCCCGCTTTCATGCAATTGTCCAAAGACAGTGTTTGGGCGGTCAGAGCGGCGTGCGCAAAACATATTGTGAGACTGGTTCAAGCCATTCCAAGTGACCAAATGCTCGTCATAGCATCCGAGGCTTTTGACCCACTCGCAAATGACGTTAGCTTTAATGTTCGCACGGCTGCTTTCGAGCAACTCGGACCGCTTATCTTTGAGTTAGGCTCCGTGGAAGTGCCGACAATATTTGTTGACTATTTCACAAGCATGGCAGAGAGTTCGACGAGCAGCAGCGCGCTGCAGCAGACTTGTGCGTATAACCTCCCTGGAGTAGCGCTAGCGTTGACCGATAAGCGTTGGTTCGAGCTACGTCCGGCGTTTAGTCTGCTTGCCGCAAGCTTGAATTGGCGTGTGCGCCGTACTTTAGGATGCTCGTTGCATGATGTAGCAAAAATCATCGGGCGGGACAACACTGAGAAGGATTTACTGCCAGTGCTTGAGAAGCTATTAGAGGATACAGACGACGTGAAAATCGGCGTCGTAAACCATTTAGCAGACACGCTTTCAATAGTCGGATCAGCAGCGCGTCTTTCCTTATGTCGACTGCTTACGACATTTAACTCACAGGACGCTGAAAAGATTGGAAACTGGCGCATTCGCTTTGCGCTAGCGGAGCAACTCCTCCCACTCACAAGATTAATGTCAGGAGCAGCGACGGCTGAATTCATAGTGCCCATCCTACTATTATACCTTGATGATGCTGCCGCTGTCGTTCGTGACAAAGCAGTAGAAGTAGTGGGCAAAGTCCTAACACACGCCGCTCGAGACCTTTCTTGGTATTCAGAACCCATAGTAAATGCGCTTTCGTCAGTAAAATTATTGGCCACGAGTCATAGATGGTCTGACAGAAGAGCGTATGTGAACATTTCACTGGCCCTTGCCATGGAAGTAGAGCAGCGAGTCGTGATTGATGAATTGATGCCACTCTTAGTCATGCTTGCTGAGGACTCTGTCGTCGCTGTTCGACTCGCGTTGAGTAATCTTCTTTTGGAGACTTTGGTATTGGATCCTTCGTATTTATCTCTTCCGGATATTGGAGCAGCTTTATATATACTTAAAGCCGATAGAGATTCGCGGGTGGTTCAGATGGCGCAAAAAGCTGAGGCGCAAGCAAAAGCGCAGACGGAAGTAAAGGTAGGAGAGTTCACCTCAGCGCGTGATGTTCACTTCGCCCCGACAGGATTGTGATGTTATGCATGTCATTTTGTGTCATGGTAGATAGATCATTATTATTAGCTAGAGTATTGTTGTTAAAGACTTAGTTGAAATCTAAAAATCTATTGGTAAACGCCCACCTCGGCGGCGCGAATTACTCTATCCGCCAAAGTGTAGCCCACTTTCGTGACAGCCGCAACTTGCCCAGCCTTTGCGTCTGAGCCCGCCGGGATGGGAACGTTGAACAGCGCCATGTGCATGTTTGCATCGAATTCTTCACCTTCAGGGTTAAACTTGACAACATCATTCTTCTTAAACGTCGACGCCAGCTGCTTCTCAGTCATCACCACACCTTCGTGGAAACTCTTGAGCATCTTCTTTACCTTCTCGACATCTGTCTCGTCATCTATATTCGTTACGGTGGCAATGGCACGATCCAAATTATCAGCAACGTCCAACAAGTCTTTGCAGAAGCCTTGAATGGCAAACTTTTTAGCGTCCTCAGCTTGGCGACGTGTGCGTTCGCGCAAGTTCTCCATCTCCGCCAGCGTACGCAACAACCTATCGCTCATATCTTTCACTTTTGCGTCTTTCTCTTCCAACTCCGCTCGAAGCTGGGTCAGTTCATCTCCTTCTTGCTCGCCCTCGCCATTTTCGTTAGCCTCTTCTGCCTCCTCACCTTCTTGTTCTTTATCTTCAGCGTTGCTTCCGGCAGAGTACGCGCGCGTCGCGTCAACTCTGAACTCTTCTGCGAACGCGTGACCGAGCGCGCGAGCACGCACGCCGTGCAGCACGCTCGTGCGCGCCGATGACCATCGTGTGATGTCCCCAAATGCTCGCACTTGATGATTTGTCATCGTCAACGCCGACGTCGATTTCACCCCTGCACCCAATCCATCGCTCGCGATTGTTGCTACTTTTGACACCCCACTAGGATGCGCAGATTGTCGTAGAACGCCACGCGCGAGTCGCAAAGCCCGAGACATTATTTTGTAACTCGCCTATGGTCTAAATGCACGACTCGCGTCGAATTCTGATGATGGCACGGATGCCCCCACTGTGTGCGTGATGACGATTGCACGGGCACCCATGTACCCTAGACGCGCGCGAACACGCGCGAACCAGCGCTCGTTTGAAACTTCATGCGACGCCGACGACGCTATCGATGGATGTGAGACATGAAAACATGTCTAAAACTATTTTTGTATACATTCTACGAGCTATTTGAAATCGTGTGCTAAAATAAAAACGCACTCTGTTGACTAAGTTCGCGCGCGAAACGTTCGGCGAAATGAGCGTTTTTCAACGCAACCTCGTCAATAAAATCGTCCTTGTGATGCTCATTCGTCGTGAATGCAGCCGCTTTCTTGTCGCAAATCTGTTTTTCTAATGCCAATTTATACTTTAAAGTCGCAATCTTTGCGGCTTTGAGGTTTTCTTCGAGATCTTTGTTTGCCCGTTCAAAGTCGCCCTCTTGAGCGATTCGCCGTTCGCGCTCTTCCTCCTCTTTGCGCGCTTTTTTCTCCTCAATTTCTTTGATTTGTCGAGCTCGCACATTGACACATTCTTGCATTAATTCCATTCTTGCCAGCTCTGCAAGTTTACGGGTATTTTCTTGGCGTCTTTCGTGCGCCACGCGCTCATTTTCTATGCGCTCGTCATCAACTCTGCATTGCGCATCTCTCTCCCTCGAAAAGTCCTGTAGATACTGCGCGTACAATGCCTCCTCTTCACGGCGACGCTGCGCTAACTCGGCGTGTTCAGCGTCTACAATGCGTTCGTTTTCAAGCGCGTCGGCTAAAATCTGCGCATCATACGCTCGCTCGCGTTCAAGCGCCGCAAAGAGCTCCACCTGTCGCTCGGCGTTTGATTTCAGCATCTCGAGGTGAATTTCACGCCTACGAAGTGCGTCCTCGCTTTGTGCGGCATTGATTTCGGCAGCTTGTATCGCCCATTGGCGCTTTAACTGTGCACGTTCTTCTTGCTCTGCATGCAAGCGCTTGCGTCGCTCGTTTTCGCGCTCATTCAATTGCGCCTCCAACTCTTTCGCCAATGATTTTCTTCCCGCGAGCGCCTCTGCATCGAGCCGCCGCGCCCGTTCAGCATCTTGCGCCCAATGCTTTGCCATGGTGATATTCAAACGACATTTACGTTCTTCTTCTTCAACCACTCTGCGTGCATGTTCTTGTATTTGCGCTCGACGTCCCAATTCAACCTGCTGCGCCAAGCTCAGCGATGCCGCTTCGCGCGCCTGGGCGTCCGTCTCCAACCAGCGCTTGTATTCCATGTCCTCAACATACTTCAACCGTTCCTCTTCTCGCTTCTCCAACAACGCACGCGCACGCGCTTCTAAATCTGCTCGTTTCGCAACCGCGCTCGTACGTTTACCCGCAAGCTCGAGCGCATAGATATGCTCTTCTCTTTGCAGTTTCTCCTGCAACTCTTCGCGTCTCTCTGTCAACGCTCGCGTCGCGCGTTCCCGCCTCTCCATCGCCTCCCGCGCAGCCGCGCTCTTCATCGCCGCGAGCGGTGTCTTTGCACAGAATTGCACCACTCCATCTCTCGCGTGTAGTTCCTACCCGCGCGTGCACATACACCATCGTCAGTCCTATAGTTCCATCCACACTGGGTTTCGTCTAAATTTAAACTCTCACTGTGACTCGCGAACGCTTGAGACCGAAACGGACGGTTACACCGCGCGCGAGAACGCCGCGCTCACCTTGACGTGCGTCGCGTGGTTGTGATATTTTTCCTCCTCTTTCCGTCGTCTCAGCGCGTCTTCTTCCGCGTGTCTCATGTCGTTTTCCCGTGCGCACCTCTGTCGTCGTGCGTCGTCGCGCTCCCAGTCCAATGTCGAGCCACGGCTTTGGACGACTGGACGACGCCTTCGGGCGAGGGGCGGCATTGGTGGACGCCATGGCGACGACGTTGGCGGATTCATTCCTGGCGGATTTAGATGATTTAAGCGACGAGGACAACGATGAACGAGGGATGATCGATGCGAGTGGCGCACAGACGACGACGAGGGTTGATGATGACGACGACGACGCCAAGACAAGGTTGCTTCGGGCGGACAAGGTCGACGAACTGGCGACGTTGATGCACACGGAAAGGTATAAACGAATCACACGAGATGTTGATGAGGCATTAGCGAAGATGGCGAGTAAGGCTGCGAAGGGTGCGGAGGATGAACGCGTAGGCGTGGTGGATGAAAGTGCATACAAGCTCGTCGTAGAATGCAACGCGTTGACGGTGGAAGTGGACAACGACATAGCCGTCGTGCACCAGTTTATTCGCGATAAATACCGTGCAAAGTTTCCAGAACTCGAATCATTGGTGTTACATCCTATTGATTACGCGCGAGTTGTCAAGGCAATAGGAAATGAGATGGATATGACGAACGTTGAGCTCGACGGGGTGCTGCCGTCGGCGACGATTATGGTGGTGAGCGTCACGGGGTCAACGACGAATGGCGAACCTTTGAGTGAAAACGACTTAAATAAGACCCTCGCCGCGTGTGAAAGAGCTTTCGAATTAGATGCAGCTAAGCAAAAGATGTTCAACTATGTGGCGTCTCGTATGGCACACACCGCACCCAACCTCAGTGCAGTTTTAGGTTCGGACATCGCCGCAAAGCTCATTGGCATAGCCGGCGGTTTGCACGCTTTGTCGAAAATGCCCGCGTGTAACGTGCAAGTTTTGGGTTCAAAGAAGAAAAATACGGGTGGGATGTCGAGTGCGTCCGCAGTTCGAGCTGGTGATTTACATGCCGGTTACATTTACGACTGTGACATTATTCAAAAGAAGACGCCGCCGGCGTGGCGAAGCAAGGCCGCGCGTCTCATCGGTGCAAAATGCTCCCTTATGGCACGCGTAGACGCGTTCGGTGAGTCAGCAGACGGCTCGACGGGTAGGAAATTTGCTGAAGAAATCACGAAGAAGATCGAAAAGTGGCAAGAGCCTCCTCCGGCGAGAACTGCCAAACCTTTAGCAGCGCCTGGGGTGGAACAAAAGAAACGCCGGGGTGGTCGTCGGGCTCGAGCTTTGAAGGAGCGATACGGTATTTCTGACATGCGCAAGGCGGCAAATCGTGTAAATTTCAATGAAGCCGAAGAAGAAGTTGGATACGAAGGCGAGGGGTTGGGGACGTTGGGCACAGCAGCAGGCTCAGCTGCCGTCGGCGGACGGCTTCGATTGGCGCAAAAAGCAGCCAAGCTCATCAAGACAGATTCAAAGGGCGGTAAGTCTACATTTGCGGGATCGGCTGGAACGTCTGGTATGGCGTCGAGTTTGGCGTTCACGCCAATTCAAGGCATCGAGCTTGTGAATCCAAATCGACCCAAACCAGATGGTCCAGTGTCTGGTACGGATTCTGTCTTTAGCGAACGCAGAGGCTTTTCAAATGTCGCGCGTCAACTTAAACAGTGAAGTAGCTCTTTACAATAGAATTCTATCAATGTACATAATCTCCATTATCTCGCGATAAAGACTGTATTTCAATCGGCGTCGCCACAGAGCTCTTTTCGGACTCTTTTCACGGCGAGGCGTCACGCAAATATCTAATCTTCGCGCGTTTGGCGTTTGGAGAGATCCCTCATCCACAGCTTTCACGACCACTCACTCGCGTGCGTTAAAGCTCTTTCACATCAGCCGTTTTAGCGTATAACCCGTGGGCGTTTAATTTTTCCACCACCTCTTCGACGGTAAGTTCGGACAAAATAAACTGTTCCTCCACCTCACCCGCGTCATTCTTCATGTACAGCGTCGGTTTGTGCCCCGCCGTCCACCGCACGCGCACGTTCTCATACTCCCCTCGTTCGATGACATCTTTCAAGAATGCCTTGTGTTCGGGAAGTCGGTTTAATTTTCACCCAGGGCACGTCTCAAATAACGCATTCGTCACCGCCCCGAACGCGACGTTGGCGAGCGCCATCATCGTCGTCGCAGCGAGCGCCATCACTCGCATCGTCGTCGTCGTCGTCGTCGCCCGTTGTCGTCGTCGTGCCGCCGATGACGTCGTGGTGGTATATTGACCTTGTTCACCCCACTGCGACGGACACGTCATCGTGCGTCGTCGTTGTCGTCGTCGTCGTGCTCCGTCGCGGTGTAACCACCACGGACCAGGCTCGTGCGGTTTTGCGTGTCGGTCGATCGACGTCGATCGCCCCAGTGTGAAGCACGAAAGATGATGACGATGATGACGACGACGACGACGACGACGACGACGACGGCGACGATGAGTCACAAGATGAACAAGGCACACGCTCGATCAACCGTCGTGCGTCGCGCCGGGGACGACCAAGCGAGCTCGACGACCGCGTGCACGGGGTCGTGCGACTCGTGTGGGTTGGCTAAGGATAAAATGCAATGCGATGGGTCGGGGCGAATTCAAGGAGGGTTAGCCGCGATTCCGTTATTTTCATGGTGGCCAATCAAAGCGTACAGACCGTGCCCGGGGTTGATCAGTAGCGGTGGCGTATACACCAGAGCTGGGCAAGATGTCAATAGCATCTTGTGGGGAGAGAATGGAGGGGACTCGCCGCCGTCTCGCAAGTAAAAGTGGTCATTTTAGCGCGCAATAATGATTATTTATGATTCAAGTGAAGCAGCAATACTACGTACACGTGTTTTGTTACAGTTTTCTTACAATCGCTCGCTTTCGTGGGAAAATATCGACGCGTCATCGTCGACTTCTTCGATGAGTCGCGTGAAACCAATGTCGCGCGCAGATGCTCCGACGCCACGTTGTCCCATATTTTGTCGCGCTGCGCCCGCTAAAGACTCTTCAATCACCACACCTTGCGTTTCTGGCAATGTCAACGTCACCATACACGCCGAAGCCGCGGCAGCACCGAGAAATATCGGAGGCAAAGCCGGGCTAATGGCTTGGGCGAGAATGATACCGGGAGCGATGATTCCACCTAAACGCGCCGCCAGAGAACACGTTCCCAGGCATGCCGAGCGCACAATGGTTGGAAATAGCTCAGTGGTGTACAAATAAATCATGTTGAATGAGCCCGCGATTCCGAATCTCCCTATCATCGAAACCGTAACTTGCATCGAGCCCGAAAACAACGCGCTCGATAACACGCCCACCGCCGCGATGCTCATCAACAGCACCAATGTCATCTTTCGCCCCAATTTATCCACCGCAATCTGCGCAAAGGCGTGCGATGGGAATTCAACTATACCGCTAATAAAGGTATTCATGTAAATTGATCCGCTCAGTGACCCCACGTTCAAGGATAAACCGTAATACACCAAAGAAGTGATACAAAATATGTACGCCATCGCGATGAGACGATGCCGAAGCGCTGGAAAAGGAAATACGGCAGTGACGTTGAGTCCCTTTGCTATGCGCTGTTGCTTAAGCGGCGGCAATTTCACAGTGTTTGATCGGGAGCTTGCTTTGGCGAGTTGCACCATCACATCCTGTGCCTTGTCCGTTTGACCCGTTGCCAAGTACCAACGCGGCGATTCCATCAAGTACTTGAACGAGAGCGCAATATAAGCTACACCAGAAAAACCAGCGAATGCTGCAAACTGTCGCCATTCTGGCAACGTGTAGGCTATACCCGCCATCAAAGCTATTCCTGCAGACCAAAAATATTGCGTTGAAATCCCCAACACAGCGCGCCATTTCACGCCAAGAACTTCGGTGCACAACACATAGCTCGCCACGCCGAGACCGCCGCATCCGAAACCTCGCAAGGACATGCAGAAGAAATACATCCAATACCCATTTGATGCGGCGGCTAATATCACCCCTATGCTTGCGAGCGTGGTGGACAAATACAGGCCATAGACACGTCCTTTAGCGTCGGCAAGTTGCCCAAGCAAACCGGCGCCAAAGAAAAAGCCGACGAAAAAGATGGAATCCGCGAGCTGAACTTTATACTCGTGTGCGCACACTAAATCCCACTCGGACACAATAGACGCCTTGGGATCGATCCATTTCCATAGTTCACGATCCATGTCGCACAACTCCATGAGTTCTCCGGTGTTTACATCCTCGCACGCGCCTTCGCTCGCGCACGTCCACTCGGGTACGCGCGCGGTGAATACTGAAGTCAACGTCAAGAACGCGGCTGGAAACCACGCAGATGAGCTCAGGGCGAATTGCGTGAGTTGTGCTTTATTTGCTTGTCCTATGCGTTCATCAAATAACTCATCAATCGTCTTCGCGCCTTGGCTATCATGGTCTTCGTCGTCTCGTTTCGGTCCAGTCACGGCGTGGAGTTCGACATCGGTAAATCCACCACCACCACCATCCGTCGTCGTCGTCGTCGTCGTCGTCGTCGTCGTCGTCGTCGCGTCGTGTAGACTCATGCGTGGACGACGCGCGTAGAGAGTTTTCTTACGTTACGTCCTCCTCCTCGTGCTCGAGTTGTCCTCTCGCACGTCCGCGTCCGTCTCTGTGGCTGTCGCGCGCGTTCGTTTGAACCACCGCGTCCCTTGACCGACCGCATCATGCGCACCGCGCATTCGGTGACTGGCTGCGTGCAGGATGGCGGGAGTAACGACCTCGTTGCCGAGACACACGATAGACGACAGACGACACACGACGACACGATGTTACGCACGATCACACGAAACATCACTCGCACGCACGTCACGAACGCCCGCGCGTTCACGGCGGCGTCGTTACCAGACCTTCCGTACGACTTTGGGGCGCTCGAACCCGTGCTGGATGGGGCGATCATGGAGTTGCACCACCAAAAGCACCACAAGACGTATGTCACGAATTTCAACGCCGCACAAGAAAAATACGCCGAAGCAGAGTTGAAAGGAGATTATGAAGGCATGATCGCGTTGCAACCAGCGCTGAAATTCAACGGTGGCGGCCACGTGAACCACTCGTTGTTCTGGAAGTGTCTGACGGCGCCGAAAGATTACGCGCTCCCAGAAGGGGAACTCTTAGCCATGATAGATCGCGACTTTGGTTCGTTATCAGCCATGCAAGATAAATTCACGGCGTCTACTGTCGCCGTGCAAGGGTCTGGATGGGGATGGTTGGGATACAATAAAGCCACTGGCAAGCTTGCGGTGACAACGACGGCCAACCAAGACCCCTGCATCACCACCGGCTTGACTCCTGTGTTAGGCGTCGATGTTTGGGAGCACGCGTATTACTTACAGTACAAGAACCTTCGACCTGACTATGTCAAGAATATCTGGAAGATTATCAACTGGAAGGTACGACAATCGCGACAACGAGGTGTAAACCACGAGACTGCGCGCAAACTCAGGACACTTTTCCTGACCAAGAACTGCATACTAACCATCATTCGCTCTGCGGTTTTCATGCGCACAGGAAGTCAGCAGCAACCTACGCAAAGCGATGTAAAAGTAACGTTCAAACTTTTCGATTTTTACGAAAGTACGCGTGCGGTTGTAATTATCATTAAAGTGCACGGTATTACATATCTAAGAACTATGGCTCGAGAACATTTTTTGCGTAGCTTATTCCTCCTCTTCATCACTATCAACGTCTCCCGCATCATCACCGTCGACCTCTTCGAACTCAAATTCTTCATCTTCGCCTCCTGCATCTGATTCCATGATTACCTTCACGCACTCTTCTCTGTTGTTATGCATCGCTTCATCGAGCGGCGTTCGGCCAGCTTGGTTGCAAGCCGACGCGTTCCCACCCTTATCGATCAATAACTGCACGATGCTCACGTGACCGTTCAAGCACGCCCAGTGCAACGCTGTACTTCCTTGTACGTTCGCTTTATTCACATCAGCGCCAAATTCAAGCAACACCTGTACGATTTCCTCGTGCCCATTCGCCGCGGCGTAGAGCAACCCATCGCCCGCGTCGGCGCGCGCACCTCGAGTGAGAAAGTCGCGCACTTCGTCCATCTCGCCGTATCGCGCGGCGTCTACGAGCGCTTCGTTTAATTCTTGATCATCTTCCATGACGCGTCCAGTAGTCGCGCGAGTCTTTGTCGCGTGGGAGAGTGTGTCGCCCTCGCGCACGAGGCTGCCCGACTGGCGGCGGCCAACACTGCACGCGTGGGACAGCCAGCCACAGAGCCATTTCGGACGAGACGGCCTCCGTTGGGGACGAGTGGACTGGAGAACGTCACAGTGACGATGGGCACGCGCGCGATGAAAGCACGCGCGAAGAAAGCGACGACGACGACGAAACCAAACTTTGTCGTGGGTTTCGTTTATCTCCTCGGTACGACGACGACGACGACGACGACGACGACGCACGCGATGGTTTGGGCAACTAACTGTTGCACCCAACGCACGCGAGTGAGCGATGTGTTTTGACCGCGTGCACTGACGGCAAGGTGATTCGTCTCACGCACGCATGCGCACAGCGACGCAATTGACATCCAAGCTTTTGCCGTTCTTCATCAACACCTTGGTCGCGAGACAACTCACCCCGGAAGAGTTTGGTGTTCCAACCGTTCACTTCTACTTGCTCTCGACGGTCATTCTCACCACACGCGAAGGCTTTCGTCGAGCGCTGATGCGAGACTCCGTCAGCGATGCTTCTTTACGCTACGCTTGGTTTGTGTTACCTATCGGAGGATTCTTATCCATCGCCGTGCCAACGGCTGTGTTGTGGTCGCAAAACATCTCCACAGCCGAACCATACGGTCTGGCTCTCGCGTACTACGGCGTCGCTGCGTTCATCGAACTGTGCGCTGAACCATACTACATCAGAGCCATGCGACTTTCGGCGTTCAAGTTGAGATTAGTTGCAGAATCAATTTCAACTGTTCTTAGGAGCGTGTTGACGTACGTGCTCGTGTCCAAGACTCAAAACAACGTCGTCATGGCCTTCGCATACTCCCAGGTAAATTATTTATTTCATGCGTTCCAATTAATTCATTGGGAACATTTCACACAATACTAACATGAATTAATCCTCTTAGTTGCTGTATGCGACGTCTATGGCAATAATTTACATAGCGTCGACGCCGAAAGCGCTTGCAAAGTCGTCTACGAAAGATACTGCGACGGTAAAATTAATTGGAATATTTTCTGTGCAGGTATGTCAAATACACGCAAGTAAGTCCAGTTTACTCACGTTTCTCAACGCTTAGGCGGTTTGGAAGTTAGTTCTAGCTGAAGGAGAAAAGGCCGCACTAATCGCCGTCGCTGCAGCCGACGAAGTCGGCGTGTACGGACTCGTAGCATCGCTTGGGTACGTTTACCGCAATTGCATTATTTAATTAATTCTGAATTAATTTTCGGAATTCAGGGCCGCATTTGCGAGATTAGTGCTACAACCTTTTGAAGAAGCAGCATTTGTGATTTTCACGCGCAGTGTGTCTTCCAAGACGAGTTCAAGCAAAGAAAAGGATGTCTTCGATGCGTTGTTACGTGTCGCAATTATTTTCGGAAGTATGGCGGTAAGTTACGCAATTAATTCGACACCGTGAGCTTGGTTGTCGATTGTTCCAGCTGTATTTATCTATTTACATCCTAAGGCAACTATGGGACCTCACTATTCATGGCTAGCACTGAGGTGCGCCGATTTTGGACTCGTGTTATTTGTTATTTATTTCGAGACGCAGAGTTTTGTACGGCGAGAAATGGGCGAGCGCGCATTACGCGGCTGAAACTCTCGGTTGTTACGCGATTTTAATTCTACCACTGGCGGTACGTATAAATTAATTCCCAGTGATTCGAAAACACCCAAGACCCATTGATACTGGGTTGAAATTAATTATTTATACTTTCTCATGAGAGTCAATTAATTCAATCATAAAACTAACAAAAATTCTTCATAGGTGAACGGAATCACTGAGGCTTACGCCCATGCGGTCATGGTAGTCTTGCATGAATATTTTATCGCGTGAAGCGTACTCACTTTCGCTTTTTATAGTCATCATCGGAGCTCAACTCTTCCAACGTTTGGCTTTTGGTATGCTCGCTCGTCAACGTGGTACGTTTCGTCTCTGTCGTATCAATATATCAGAGTGTGTCATCTTTTCAACCTCTTAGGGCGGTACTCTAATTCTCCAACGCTCACTCGGACCTGTTTCGCTGCTCGTGGCAAATGCTATGAGTATGCTGGTACGAATTGCGTTTACCAGCGCATACATACGCCGCCGCTTCCTCAGACTGAAGACAAATACGAGGGTGAATTTGCCCTCGAAAACATACTTCATGGTAAGCTCAAAGTATAGTTTCAAAGATATCAACATATATTTGATCATTTTTCACGCAGACTTTGGCTGTTTTCTCCGCTGTTTCGCGAATGTCATCTGAGAAGCTACGTCGTGATCCCAGCACCATGAACTTGCTCTCGCACACCGGATGCGGAGGCGGCATACTTTTCATACTCCTCGTCGCGCTCTACATTTTAGAGCGCGATGCGTTTAAGGTGTTAGCCAAGCATGACAAATCAGAATAGTGTCAGTTTTAGCGCATGTTATCGTAGACTTCCTAGTTTTTCACTGTTCACGTGCTCTCCGCCTTGTGATAGTACACCAATTCCTCGGAATTCCCGCGGTATTATCACGCGTTGCCCAACGGCCGGTAAAATTGCGCCTCCAGCGCGCCTGCGCAGCGGCCGAGGGTCAGTCTTAATGGACATGACGCGCGCCCGCATCGCATCCGTTCGTCGAGATACTGAGCGGTACGACGCGAAATATCCTTCACATCAACGCTCGCGCGTCACGTGACGCGCGCGTCGCTTTGTCGCGTCGCCGTACATCTTCAAGTAAATTGTCTTAAACTGCCTCCAGCACTAGTCYAAAATAAAACTAGTGTGAAATTGTCTTAAAAAACGACTATAGTATCCAATCAGCATGACCCGCGGCCGAGCGCGCGTCGAGACCTAGGCGAGATCGCGCTGGACGTGACCTCGGTCGTCACACTCGCACGCGACGTGGACGACGTAGACGCACGCACCCGTGCGATCTCACGCGGTTAACGTTGAACGTACATTCAACGCGCACGCATTCAAACACTCGCCACCGCTTCATACGCGCGCGCGTGCGTGTTGACAAGCAAGCATGTTGAACGTCATTCGTCGAGCTGCGTTGACGCAGTTGCGCGGTGCGCAGCGCGCCTCCGTGAGATCATACGGTGCTGGTCCGCCGGGAGGGTACTTTGCGGAAGGCACGCAGACTGGTAGAAATGGTTACTTGTTCGGCGAGACCCCGCCCCCGGCAGGTAAGAGCAGAGTCTGGGAGGATTGGGAAGCACCGTGGTACGCGGCGTTAGCGCTCGCAACGGGCATTCTTTGCTTTGGTCTCAGCGCCAAGCCGGAGACTAGAATGACATCTTGGGCCAAAGAAGAGGCTCAGCGTCGTCTCGATGCGGAGAACTAGTCTCCCTTTGCGTCGTCCAAACGCGCGTCTGCTTCCCTTCTAGCCTTTGCGAGCAGACGCATGTGTAGAGGATTTGTAATTTGTAGAGAACATCCCGAAAGGCGATTGAGAATCAACTAATAATCAATGAAAAGGAAATTGTTTGTGCTATTTGCTATGCTGGTTTAGTCCTATCGGCGGTATTTCGACCGTTTAAAGTTGATGTAGAGATGGAAAATACCGCGCTCAAACGTACAGCGGAAACCACGTTTGTGACTGTATTCCCACTCTTTGTTGACAATTTTGAACGCGATGTCTTCATACGGTGGGCCCGCAGAGATCTTTAGCAACACGGTTTCATTATCTGGCGAACCATCGGGCACGACAGTGTACGACGGAGCCTTTGCCTTATCAATGAGGTCTGGGTAAAAAATGTTGAACTTGTACCCCTGCACCACCTTTGGAGGTGGGTTTGATGAATCATAGTGCATTTGGTTGTATTTGTTCCAAACATAACCAGTATGAACGCGGTTGAAATACTTAGGCTTCCGAGGGCGATATTTGTCGTGCCACCAATACGCCTGTGACTCCAGAGTGACTTCAGCGGAGAAATTCGCGTCGCCATCCTCAGTAGCTCCCATCATGCGCTCAACCATCGCTTTGGCCTTTGCATCTTCTTGTTTTTCAATTTCCTTGAAATCAGTAGTGCCTGTGATCAAGTTTCCAAGTACACCCCGCGAGTGATGCGCGCCTCCGGCAGTTTTGAATGCATTATACACATCTTCCTCCGTCTTGCCGCGAAGCACTCCAGTCGCGCTCGTAACTTTTTTGAAGCGAGACATACCCTTAATCCTTTCTTCTTCACGAAGTCGTGTGATTTCGGCGACGTCTTTTGCAGCATCAATAATTTCTATACCATCCTCAAGTTCATCGATGCGAATCGTCTTCGGAGAAAGCGTTGGATCGTAGGCGGCTGACAATGACGGCGCTCGAGCCGGTGTTGAGATGCGCTCATCATCGTCCCACTCTGATGCGTGCACGTCATCATCTGCCATGTGCTTACCGAAATCTGCGCCAAGAAGATCTTCGTCGGCATCTTCTTTGGCCGCCGCAGACAAAAAAGCCGCACGCTTACGGCCTGCGTCTTCGATTTCTTCTCGCTCAAACTTCACCTTGAGAGCGCTGTGCATTTCTTCAACGTTAGCCTTTGTCTTTGCCGTAGATATACGCTTCAAAACCTCACTCCAATACTCAACTTCACTTGCATCGGGGCCTTGAATTTGAGCTGTGATTTCACTTTCGAGTTCTGCGAGCTCTGCCGATGATTTACCACTAACAATTTCCACAACATCGTCGTCGATGTCCGTGTGTAAACTTGTCCCTTCTTCGCGCTCGGTGGTTTGACCACGTATACGCGCTCTTTCAGCTTCTTCTTTCGCGCGCGCTTCTTTGATAGCTTCAAGTGTGACTCCAATCATCGCCAACCAAAACTCTCGTCTTCTCGCATGCTTTGTGTCCAAATCTCGCACGTCCTCTAAGTCCTTCTTCAACTCTTCCATGTCTGACAACGTCAACCCACTGAGCACCGTAAGTGGGTTAACGAACGCATCAAACTCAACATAGGACTCCGCGAATACATTACGTGCGATTAAATCAATCGCCTTTGCTCGACCTTCCTTGATGCGTATATCCGCCCGCACCTTTGTCTGTTTCAAATGAAATTCGTGCTCCTTTTCCTCCAACAACTTGGTTTCGCTCTTTGCCTTTTCCCTTTGCGCCCGGTCCATGACGGCGAGGGATATCGTGCCGCTCGTGCCCGCACCGAATCTCTCCCGTCGCTGTCCCGCGTCGTGCCCACTCACGCGCCATGATTCTGTGTCACGCGCCGTCGCCGTCGACTGTGCTCCCATTCCTCCCCCTGGTGGTGGCGGTGGCACATCCACGCGAGCCGCGCCTTTGCCGTGTCCACCGTCGGCGTCGGCGTCGGCGTGGGTTTTGCGACGTTTCGCATCACCACCATCACGCACGGGAAGCATGACGACTGCGCGAGCGCGCGTGTGTCGTGCGTCGTGCGTCCGTCCCCTCGCTCCCGAGGTTCGCCGTCCACTAAAAACACCACAGCACACAGCGGGACGGCCAGACTGAGTCGAGGTGGTGAACACCAAACCACGACGCCACACTCGTAGACGGGCGACGGCGCCTAAGACGAAGATTTGGTTCGTGTACGGGAACGACCGATCGGAGGAAAGACGACGAGTGCGCGACGGTGCGCCTGACTCGCGGTGAACGTTAGAACGCGCGCGAACGAGGCGATGGGGGTCGACATGGGCACGCGCCCGCTGATCTTGCGAGTGGCGATGTTGTTTGGGGTGATTATGGCGAGTTTACTCGGTACGACGTCGGCACAAAGCACGGGAACGTGTGCAAATCGAACGACAACGAAATCTTTAGAAGTTGTGCTGAGACAAGGAGAGACGGTAGAGGTTGCGCCTGGAGTTTTGGCGCTGTTTGGTTCGGACGTGGGGCAGTCGGGCGCGGTGGGGCCGTACATCGCAGAACGCGCGAACATTGCGTTAGATACGTACGGGTGCACCGCATCCGCAGTACCTGACTCATTTCAAGGTGGTGTGTTAGTGGTTACCCGCGGAGAGTGTGAGTTTATAACTAAAGCTCGAGTAGCTCAAGCAGCCGGGGCAAAGGCGCTCATCATCGTGAGCACGGGTGAAGAGTTCACGACGATGACGTGTAACACTGACGAAGAGGTGTCCATCATCGTCGCTATGGTTGCCGGTCGATCGGGAGAGGCTATATGGGAGTCTACAGCGAGCAGTGAAAAGACTACGATTATGATTGATGCGACTGCAGCGGTGCCGAGTTCATTTGACTTCGTGGCATCCACCGCTCTGGTTGGCATGGCACTGCTGACCATCGTCCTTGGTGGTGTTTGGTCGCTGAAAGATAAACGATATGCTGGAATTTCGAAGGGATCGAGTAGCCAAGGAGGTATTGGAGACGATTCGAGCACGCATGAAGGCGTTGAAATTAACGAATACAGTGCGTTGTACTTCGTCATCATGGCTTCAGTGGTGCTATTGGTCTTGTTCTATTCCATGCAGCATTGGATTTTCGTCGCGATGCGACTAATCTTTGCTTTTGCGTCCTTCCAAGGTTTGCAAGTGATCATATTTGAGGGCTTTGCATCGGTTCGTGGCGCGTCAAACTCTCGAGAAAACCACGTGTTACTTCCAGTCCTTGGCGCGGTGCATCACTTGTCCATTCCGGCTGGCATCGTGGCTGGCTTGATTGTATCTACTTGGCTAATCTTCCAAACTGCTGCTTGGTCATGGGTATTACAAAATATCATGGGTTTGTCTTTCCTAGTGAACATATTGCGTCTAGTACATCTGCCCAACTTAAAGGTGGCAACTTTCCTCCTCGGAGGCGCCATGTTGTATGACATTTTCTGGGTGTACGTGCAACCGCACCTATTTGGAAAGAAGAGTGTCATGGTGGCCGTGGCGCGCGGAGGTGATGAAGGCGAGAGTTTACCAATGCTGTTCTTATTCCCACGCTTATCACATTCTGGAGAGTTCTCGATGTTGGGTTTCGGAGACGTAATCCTTCCCGGACTCTTGATCGTTCACAATTTGCTGTTTGACAACAGAAAGCGAGACTTCGGGGAAATCAATTACTATTACTTTTTCTGGTCGCTCTTGGCGTACGCTGTTGGAATGTCATTAACATTCACAGCGTTGTACTTTGAAGTCGGTGGACAAGGAGGTCAGCCCGCGCTTACGTACCTCGTTCCCACAGTCGTGGGCACGTCCATGCTCCTCGGATGGAAACATGGAAATTTAGGAGAGATGTGGAACGGCCATGACGGATACGACGTGTTACCATCAGAAACGCAGTCGATGTTGTGACTAAAACACTAAAGCTAGAAACATATTTAGCAATAATAGACGCTGTAATCTACAACACGTGTAAAGACGCACTAAGCGCGTAGAGAAACAACTACAGTTGTTACCGTAATCGCGCACACGCCGCCGCCACTACGCGGCGTGGAGTCGAGTGGTACAACTCAAGCGAGTATGAATAGAGATAAGGCGCGTCAAAGTCTTAAGGCACCATCATTTGGACCGAAGGGCGCACCAACAGATACACCGATCGCGCGTCGTGTGGCATTTCTGCGTCAAGCGGCCGAAGCGTACGTGGAGGACATTCCCGAACTGAGCGCGTGGTTAAGCGCGTCATCGACGGCCTTGGCGAGAGAAAACGAGTTGTCGCGAGCGCAGATTAATGCATATGGCTCCTGTGCATTGTGTGGGCTACCTAAAGACACTGAGGGACTGAAATGTCGACTGTGTGGAAAGGTTCTTAAAAGCAAGCGACGCAAGGCTCACGCCGCGCAGGCAAACGTCAAGAAGATTAGCCGATAAAATAGCAGCAGTACTCTAGCATGCAATAGAAAGTAGAAATAGCGCATAGAGAATGAGAAAAGTAGAAATATATGATTATACAAATGGAGCAGTAGTTCTCCTCTAGGCTAAAGACAAATTCTTCAAAATAGCGGCGCCAGCAGAGGGCACCGTGGCGAACAAAGTCGTCGGCATGTCAGCTTCAGACACCAAGCCAGCAGAGATGCGCGGAGCATAGAAACTTTGTTTCACGGTTTCCAGAATTCTCAAAACAGCGTCCTTCGCGACAATGGCCACGGCGCACCCACCCCAGCCGGCACCAGTCAAACGCGCGCCGTATGCGCCAGCGGCTCGGAAAGTGTCCACGAGTTCATCCAACTCTTCACACGAGCATTCGTACAGTGCGCGGCAAGATTCGTGACTACCATTCATGTAAACACCGAGTTCTTCAGGCGACACTTTCATCGCACAAGCGGCAGCAAAGAGATGAACTCGTCCAGCTTCGGCGAACACATGCAACGCGCGAGACAAGAGCTTGTATCCTTTCTCGTTGTGCGCCAAAACTAATGCAGAAGCGGGCGAGGAAAAGACATTCATGAAAGTTTCAACGCCAATCAGTTGTTCAATTTCTCTGGCGTCATAATACTCTTCATGCAAATGCTGTTCGGCTGCTGCTTTTGCGGCAGACATTGATCCAAGGAAGGTTTCAATTTCCTTGAGCGTCTCCAGCGCGCCAGCTTGTTCGGCAGACATTCCCAACTTCAAACCTAAAACGATCGCCGCAAGTCGACATTCAACGACTCGCAAATTGTATCGCATGTGTGCACTTTCGGCTTTATTACTAACGGCTAAGCAATTACCGATAATGAATGCAGCATCCTCTGGAAGAGCGACGTCGTTGGTTGAAATCGGATTGAAATCAACCAACTTGGCAACGCCGACTTCACCCATTATCGAGATGGCCTGATCCATTCCTCCAGATTGCGTCCCGGAATATCGTTCACACTTACAAGTAAGATCAGCGAGCTCGCCTTTGGTGAAGTTCAACCCAAATGCGGACATGACGGCGACAGCGACGGCGCAGCACAGCGCCGAAGACGAACTCAAGCCACTCCCCGTGGGCACCGTGCCATCGACGACGATTTCCAGCCCGACTGGCGTCGGTGCAGTTCCAGGAGCATTTTCGTTGATGAAATCAAACACTCCTTTGTATCCACACATGACATAATTTGTCCAGTGCAAACTTTGTGTATCGACATCTTGCGCCGGGTCCGAGCCAAACTCCTTGCTCGAGTACGCTGGGTTGGTGTTCGACACCTTGATCGATCCGTGCTCGGGATTGACGCGAATACCGACGATCGTGTCCAATCCAATCGCCATTGGCAGCACAGAATACCCCTCGTAGTCGATGTGCTCACCGATTAAATTCACTCGACCAGGCGACCTGGCGAACGCGTCCGGCGCGTGCCCGTGCGCATCGGTGCACGCGCGCGCGACGCGAGCGTAGCGCGCTTTGGTGTTTTCATCCAACGCACCGGCGTAGACGTCTTCAAGAGTGTTATACACGGGTACGTGTTGTTCGGCGTCCGTCATCGCGCGTGTGCGAGCTGCAGTGACGTCGCGAGCGACACCACACGCGTTTTGCGCGAGCGCTCACCATCCATTCCCCAGGCGCGCGCTCGTCCTTTCCGCGGGGCGTCGAACGCAGGGGGGCTCGCTCGTGGGGTCATGATTGGTCGATTTCTGTACCCTAGAAACTCGTTTCAAATTTAAATTTTCCCGCGCGACTCGCTATACGTGATCTCGTACTATGTGCCCTTGATCGAGTTAAATCACTCACAGTACGTTGTGGGGACCCCCCGCCCGTTCGCGCGTTGTGGGACGCTCGTTCGCGCGCGGACGACTGGGGACGTCGGCGCATTGCGCGCGCGCGCCCCGCAGTCGAACGCACGTCACGTGAGTACGAAACCAGCGCGCGAGGGAACATCACGCGAGTGAAAGAGATCGATCTCGTGCGTATCACGCACCAAGACGCACGTGTGCGAGCGGCGATCACGCGCGAAACGCACGAACGACGCTTCGGGGTGTTAAGTGCGCGCGAACGCGGCGATCTTGACTTGCACGCGAACGAATCGAGCGAACGAGCGAGGTGAACGCGCGAAGCACGGTTGATCGAACGGTGTGTGGCGTACATACTCGGTTCTTTGGGGTGTTCTCACGGCATTCAAGAGACGACAGCGACCGAAACGAGCGGAGAGGAGAAGGGAACTGAACCAATCCTCGCCGCGCCGCGCATCTTGTCTTCGCACAGACGTGGGCACTCGAGTTCAACAGTACACACCGCCCTCATCAACGAAGCGTTTTGACATTGCCTTTGGTTGGAAACGTTCATAAGACTAATCGCACGGGGCTGAGTTGAACGAACCTCTCTCGCGTGTTTCAAGTCGCGATGAAGAAGTCTGAGTCGATGCTTTCGTTGTTGGACTCATCTATGAAGAAGAACACGAGCGTGAGCGACCTTCAAAAGATGGGCATCGAGGTAGAAGGTCTTACAGACGACATGGATGAAAAAGAACGGGAAAAGTTGTTGAGAACGTATCGTCGCAAGATTGCCAACCGCGAATCGGCCAAGCGATCGAAGATTCGAAAGAAGGCGGAGGACGCAAAGCTTCTGGATACCGCCAAGACGTTGTTGGCGGACAGTACAACTATGCGCAAAACGATAAAAGATTTACAAAAGAAAGTGGACGTTTTGCATGCTGAGAATGTTCAGCTTAGAATAAAGTTAGCTGAGAAGGGTGAGGTTGTTGATACTCCGGAGTTATTGTCCATTCCGCCAGTCACTTCGGTTGAGATACCGCCACCACTCGCACCTACAACTTTGGTTGTCAAGGAAGCTCAAAAGAAGAAACGTGGGATGTTAAAAGTTACTTCCGATGCCTCGATCGCTACGACATTTGGCGATGAACCACTACTTCTTGCTCAATCGAAACGATCCAAGGCGGGTGGAAACGCAGCTGGTCCGACGACATACGGCGGCGAGCCAGACTACATTCTCGAAAGCTTCTGGCAATCTCATGCGATGCAGCGACAAGAAGAGCAAAGCTCTCCATTTTTCACGGATAATCTCACTATGTATAACTTTCAAGATGGCGAATTCGTCGATCCCCATCGCAGCGCGCTTGAAGATCAACGCCTCTTCTGAGTTGAGCACAATTACTCTTACTTCTTGTGTCCACCTTTTACCTTGCCACCGATATGTACGTTTACTCACTCACAAGTCTGAGAGCAGCCTTGCCTCGATTATAGCTAGATGATGAAGCTGAAATACGCGCCGATTCAACTTGTAAATAAACGCTGATCAAAATGAAAAAACGAACAACATGCTCGCGTGTGAGAGGGTGATGTTTATGTAAAGTTAAAGAGCTGATCTTTAAATGACATACAATCTAAAATGCGGTTTGGACGCGATGACTATCGTTTAGTTTCTTTAGTTCGTCGCAAGGCGCTGGGACAGGATGTCCATGACCGCCCCAAAGTCCTCCTTGACCTGCACCGGAGGGTTAGCGTATTTCGATGCAAGGCCTTCAAGCTTCTTCTCGTGGTACGCAACCTTGCTGTGGGTGAACTTCAAGCCGTGTGCGGTACTGATCACCACAGTACGATCGGTTGGGCCGATGACTTGAGATTCACGAAGCTTTTTGAGAGCAGCGAGCGCAACACCAGTGTGGGGGCAGTTAAACATACCCGTCAAGTCGGCTTCCGCCGCAGCATCCATCATCTCTTCCTCAGTAGCCTCCTCAACAATACCATCGCACTCCGTGAGCGCGTAAATCGCGCGATCAATAGACACCGGATCACCGATTTGAATCGCAGACGCGAACGTCGGTTCCGCCTTGACAGCTTCGAACGATTCCCAACCATTCTTGTACGCGCGGTAAAGAGGGTTGGCGTTGTGCGCTTGCGCGACCACCATACGAGGAAGGCGATCAACAAGTCCGAGATCCTTGCACATCTTGAAACCCTTGAAGAAAGCATAAACGTTACCGAGGTTACCACCCGGAATGATGACGTAATCAGGCACTTCCCAGTTGAATTGCTGGAGAATTTCAATAGCCGCCGTCTTTTGCCCTTCAAGACGCAACGAGTTCAAAGAGTTGGCTAAGTAGATCGGCAATTCGGCGGTAACTTCGCGGATGAGGCGCATGCAACCATCGAAATCAGTATCGATAGAAAGTACGAGAGCACCGTTCGCGATCGGCTGAACAAGCTGAGCGACGGAGATCTTGTCTGCCGGAAGGAAAACGATGGAAGGAATACCGGCGGCGGCGGCGTAGGCACTCAAAGCTGCAGACGTATCACCAGTGGACGCACAACCAACAGCAGACAAGGGCTTGCCTTGCTTGCGCATGCGGTTCACTTGAGAAACCAACGCAGTCATACCGAGATCCTTGAAAGAACCGGTGTGGGAGTTACCGCACTGCTTCACCCAGAGGTCAGACATCTTCAAGTACTCTCGCCCATAACGCTCGGCCCAGAACAAGTTCGAGTTCCCTTCAAACATGGACACGATATCTTCATCATCAATACCCGGGAGAACCCACTCCTTCTTACTCCACACCCCAGAACCATACGGCCACGTCGTCTTACCGACGCGCTCGTCGAACAACGCCTTCCAGTATTCCGGAGGGTAGATCGCGAGCGCCTCCATGTCGTGTTGGACGTCAAGAAGACCACCAGACTTGCTTCTGTAGATAACTTCATCCAAAGAGTACGTTTCGCTGGAATCACCCGAGAACGGCACGTATTTCGCACTGAACAAGTTTGATTTCTCAAGCGGGCCACGACGGCGTGCGTCTTCGCGCGCATTCGCAGCACTCGCGCGCGTCTCCGTGCGTTGCACGTTCGCCACGCGCGTCGCACTCGACGTGCGGCTCTTCAAGCTCGTCGTCGTGCTCATCGCGTGACGCGCCGCAAACGTAGTCGGCATCACCGAAGGCATCGTCGGCGTCGGCGTCGGTGAAATTCAACGTAGGGTCAAAAGCCTTTGTGGTTTTCGTTCAGCGCTGAGCGGCGAACCGGACGCGCGCGCGTGTGATGTGCTGATCACGCGTGTGTCGTGTGCGTCGTGCGTCGAGAGTCGACGGTGTGCGATCCCCTCTCGAGCGGTCGCACGCGCGTAAGTGCGGCCTCCTCGAGAGGGTGGGCCCTCGTCACCGAGGGTCGGGTCGGGTGGTCGCTCGCGCCCGTCGGCGCAGGTCGAGGTCGGGTGAGTGGTCGGTCGGTCGGTCATCCATAGTGCACGCGAATGGAGTCCCATAATCCCATCAAAACCGGCGTGGTCACACATCGGTGTGCGGTTGCTGTGCGTATCGACCTCACATGGGTGTTTAGTGGTGCTTCGTACGCGCCAGTCGCGCACAGCCCCCCGCCGACGACGAGCGATGGGGAACGCGCCAGTCGCGCGGCGTGCGGCGTTCGGTCCTCAGACCTCGCGCGCGCGTGACGTGGACCGAGGGACGACGACGACGACGATGTTGACCACGCGAGTGACGGCGATGCACGCCACGGGGGGTCACGCGCGAGTGAACGCGAAGACGAAGACGACGACGATGAAGAGCGCCATGGGACGAACGTGCGCGCGTCACGCCGTCGTCGTGCGCGCCAAGCCGGACCGTAAATTGGATGGACCAATTTTGCGCCAAAACGAAAAAGAGGGCGCGTGGTTGTCGGAAGCCGAGAAGGAGGGACAAAACCCGTTGAAGGATCCCATGGCGTTGATTGGTATCGGTGGTATCACTGTTCCGTTCATCATCTTACTCGTGGCCAACGCCGCGGGTTTGATTGGGCAATAAAACTAAAACACAGGTGTAGAGCAAACGAGAGGGGATAGCGCCAACAAGCGAGAAGCGAGAGTTGTCATTTTAAATATAACCATCAGGACAGAAGTTTACAAACATTATTCAAATACAGCGAGCGGCGCATTCATATTATTCATTTTTATTGTACGTTATCCGATGACGCCGTGTTGTCGTCGGCTGACAAGTTGGAGACGCTCTGAAGCCAGGTTTGGAATTCAACAGAGCTGCGGCGTTTTTGCGCTATGGCAAACTCACGAGGGAAATCGAAGTCGAACCCCGGGTTGTCATTTTCAATGCAGTTCACGCGAAGAGCAGGTATGAGATCGTCATCTGAACCCGCCATCGCGTCGAACAAGTCGTAATCGATCTCATCGGAGACATTGTCAGCAACGTCAAGGTCTTCGCTGGCGTCGACTTTCTTGCGCCGTACAAAGGTGCCTCCATCTTTCTCGAGCCATTCCATGAACGCACTCTCCAGCATTGCGCGCGATTGCGTATTGTCACCAGCATTTTTCTCATGATGATCAAGTTTCGCTCCACGTCCTCGTCGCCTTGATTTCCCCCGGTTTCGTTTTTGAGCATCTTTGTCCTCGCGCAATTCTTTCGCGACGTCCTCGTCGTCCTTGGACAACTCCAACTTTAAAAATCTCACGCACGCCCCACCAAATCCTCTTCGCGACGATATATTGGGTTGATATGAATCAAATGTCATACGGTGTAGTGTGCCGCCATGTTGTGACGTTCACGCGCTCTCGTCGTGTGTATGTCCCACCCACGCGTGCCCCTCGCGCACCAGTTTTTTGGCAACGTTCAATCGAGTAACGCTCGCGGAATGGATCTGTGGATTGGAAAAGTTCGGACATGTGGACACCCTAAACCGAAACCGATGCCATCGGCGGCGATGCGGGTGACGGGCGACGCACACACGCACGCGCGCGTTCTCTCGCCACCGCGTCGTGTTCGTTGTTGATTAACGTAGCGCACACACCGCATCATACCTCGCTCGCCCGTCGGTCGTCGTCGTCGTCGTCGTCGTCGTCAATCACACAAACTAGAGTCACACAGACGTCATGGGGGATCACACCGAAGACGCGGCTGAGGAACAACCCAAGCCGAAGCTTTCGGCCAACGCGGCGGCATTTTCGTTCTCTCCATCCGCGGCAGCGTTTGAGTTTAAGCCGCGCACGGTGACGCCCGTGACTGGGGGCGAGGGTGGTGCGCCGCCACCGCCCGCTGGGGCACCGCCGGCGAAGGCGGCGTCGCTCACCATCGGCGGTCCCGCAAAGGAGGTGTCCATCGGGGGACCGGCGAAGTCGGTGTCCATTGGCGGACCGGCGAAGGCGGTTTCATTGTCTATTGGTGGACCCGCGAAGGAGGTGTCCATTGGTGGACCCGCGAAGGCTGCAGCTGAGCCCGCGGCGGCGGCCGAGACAGCGACTGAGGCGAAGGAGTCTCCCGTCGCCGCCAAGGTGGTAAAGGTTGCGCAAAAGGTTGAAGAACTTGTGATTGAGGATGAGCCTGTTGAAGAGGAAGAAGATGCGAGCTTTGATGCCCGCGAACACTTGAATTTAGTGTTTATTGGTCACGTCGATGCGGGTAAGTCCACAATTGGTGGTCAGATCTTGTTCTTGTCTGGACAAGTCGACGACCGCGTGATCCAAAAGTACGAGAGAGAAGCTAAAGAAAAGAACCGTGACTCGTGGTACATGGCTTATATTATGGATACCAGTGAAGAAGAGCGTGCGAAAGGTAAGACAGTCGAAGTCGGTCGCGCGAACTTTGAGACGGAGAAGAAGCGTTACACAGTCTTGGACGCGCCTGGACATAAAAACTATGTCCCGAATATGATCGCGGGTACTGCCCAAGCCGATGTGGGCGTGCTTGTTATTTCGTCCCGTAAGGGTGAATTCGAAACTGGTTTCGACAAGGGTGGTCAGACGCGTGAACACGCGCAGTTGGCGAAGACTTTGGGCGTTTCTAAGTTGGTCGTCGTTATCAATAAGATGGATGATCCATCAACAAACTGGGATAAGGAGCGCTACGATGAAATCAAAACCAAGCTCTCGCCGTTCTTGAAGCAGTGCGGATACAAACTCGATGTGGATGTTAGCTTTTGTCCCATCTCTGGTTTGACTGGTGCCAACATGAAGAATAAAGTATCTGCCGATGTTTGCCCATGGTACGACGGCAAATCCCTTTTCGACACTCTTGATGATCTGCAAACCGTCGCCAGAGATCCCGCAGCGCCGTTCCGCATGCCGGTTATGGACAAGTACAACGAATCAGGGGCGATGGTCATGGGTAAAATAGAGTCAGGCACTTGCAGAGTCGGTCAGACATTGATGTTGATGCCCAATAAAGCGGTGTGCAAGGTTGCGCAGTTGTTCCGAGACGAAGTTGAGTGCAAGAAATGCTTACCTGGTGAGAACGTTCGGTTGAAGGTGACTGGCGTCAATGAATCAGATATTCAGCCCGGTTTTGTGTTCTGCGGCCCGAAGGAACCCATTCATATCTGCGAAGAAATAGAATGTCAATTGGCTCTCTTGGAGTTACTTGAGCACAACTCAGTGTTCACCAAGGGTTACAAAGCTGTGATTCATATTCACTCAGCCACGGAAGAAGTCGAAGTCACTAAATTGGTGTCCGAAATTGACCCAAAGACGCGCAAGCCTAAGGAAGGTAAGCCCAGGTTTTTGAAGAGTGGAAGTTTGGGTAACGTTCGCATCCGCTTTGCTCAACCAGTGTGTGTCGAAAAGTTTGCCGACTACGCCCAGCTTGGCCGGTTCACTTTGCGCGACGAAGGAAGAACAATTGCAATCGGTAAGGTCACACGATTGAAGCCCGTGTCGAGCGAATAATCCAGATATCTCGTTAGAAAAGCATATTGATAAAAACAGTCAGCGCTCAATATATATCATCCTACCCTCACTTCTCTGCCGCCGCGTCGTGCGTGCGTACACATGCTCCGTGCACTCATTCGGCGCGTTATCGCTCCAGCGTCGCAAAGTCGTACGTATATAGCGCTTAGTGCGGGAAACGGTGATTTCGGACGACTTGGTCACGAGGCGACGACGGATGATTTCGGAGAACAGACTTTACGTTCGTTGCAGACGTTTCATCCGATAGCGGCGTTAGACGGAATAGACGTGCGCCAGGTCGCTGCCGGTGGTTCGCATAGTGCATTCTTGACATCCTGCGGTCATGTGTTCACGTGTGGGTTGAATGACTTCGGACAGCTGGGGCACTCAGCCAACATGCAGTTCGCCTGTGAACCAAAGTTGGTTGAGTTGGATGCGCAGATTGTGTTTGTTGCGACAGGTCACCATCACACAGTGTGCGTGGACGTCGATGGTCAGGTGTGGAGCTTTGGAAAAAATACGGGAGGTCAACTGGGCACCGGGGAATTGAATGGATTTGTTCCTTCAAAGATCGAAGTGCTCGCGAGGGAGGCTCAAGTAAAACACGTTGCCTGTGGGGCAGTGCACACCATCGCTGTATGCACAGAAGGACGGGTATTTTCTTGGGGAAGTTCTACAGATGGCGTGCTAGGACACGGTGAGAGTGACACCTGGGAGAAAGGCTGGTTTTATCGTAGCGCTAAAATGGAATCAAAGCCCCGGGTCGTTCGAGCTCTTGCTGAACAAAACATTGTAACCATCGCTGCCGGTTACGCGCACTCTGCGTGTATTGATTCAGTCGGAGACTTGTATACTTGGGGACAAGGCCGGTTCAATCAGCTTGGTTTGGATGCAACATGCGAATATCAGTCTACGCCGTCACGCGTTCAGTCGCTACAGATCGTTCATGATGTCGCTTGTGGTGGTTTGCATACGCTCGCGAATACAAATGCCGGTGCAATGTCATGGGGAGCAAATCAACACGGTGAACTCGGTCTTGGTCGCAATGAAGACGGAAAGTCTGCGGTTCCTAAGCCGATTAAGTTGAGTTCGCAAGGCTGGACCAAGATCGCTGCGGGGTGGAAGCATTCTGCAGGCATAGCTGGCGGGAAACTATTTTCGTGGGGATTTGGAGGAAGTGTAGGATCGCACTCAAACGAACAAATGTCCAGTGGAGGGCAGTTAGGATTAGGAAATGAATTTGATTTTTGGGAGCCTCAGTATGTTCCCGTTCCTGGTGAAGTCAAGGACGTGTCACTTGGTTTCAATCACAGTTTGTGTCTCGTAGACACGACGACGTAGATTGTTTAGCAGAGCGTTCTTTTAGCATGTGATACCATGTGTGGTAAATCCATTTACTGGTGCATTTACATTTACAGTAGGTGCCGTTATTAACGTCCAATTCAACTCATAATTCTAAGATATGTTGCAAGCATGATACACGTCGAGTGGATCGACTTAATGGTTTCGTTCATTTTCTAACTTTCGTACTCTGATGAGACACAACGCTCCAAGTGCGGTGAAAGCTGCCAACATCTCGAAGACTAAAGTCCACCCGGCAGAACTAGCGACAAAGCCAACAAGAAGTTGACCTAAACCACTTCCCACAGCTCCTGAAGAATCAATGAAACCCGATATGACTCCTACGATATTTCCCGTGCCAAAAGTTTGGGCGCGCTTGCCAATTTCGGCTCCCATCACGCTTGCGAACAAGGCGCTCGAAGGGCCAATCAACGCGCCAGAAAAGAAAATGCACACCACGGTCCAATGGAGTGTCGTGGCGAGAGGAACGAGGGCGATGGGAATGATGCCAATAAACAAGCTTGTCATGAAAATAGGCACCCATCGATTTTGGCCCATCGCACGGTGAACAGCCGCAGTAAGTATCATGCCCACAATGAGCGATACATCAAACACCTGTGTCGACAGAATTGACGACCCGTGAGAGTCGAAGCGTTTATCCATGTAGTATGGAAGCCAAAATAGCACGGAGGTCACCACAACCTTCAAGCACATGACCGAAAGTGCGAAGTCGATCACCCCTGGAATGTTCCACACGTTCCACATCAGTTCTTTCAACGTTGGAGATCGCCTTGTCGCTGAACTTTCGACGTCGTTTTCGTTGCCAAGTAACGCTTGCTGAACGCCTTCCTCTTCGCTATTATCTATGTTCACTCTGACTGGCACAACAAATATCACGAATAAGAAAAAATTGAACATCATGAATGCAGCTGCAAGGAACATGATGTAAGGCCAATTTTCATCCCCACTTTGCAACACTTTCTTCGCCGCTTCCAAGCCGATAATGTCTCCTACGGGTGAGACTATCGCCCAAATCGAAATCACAATTCCACAGAACGACGGCTCAATGACGTCGCTCAATAGGGCAATAAAATTAGGATATGCCAACGATTGCACGAATCCCGATAGCACCCAAATCGGAAGATGACTCACCAGCGCCGTTTCCCACGCCTGCGTAGACGTCGTCGGCGTCGTGAACACGTACCCATTGAGCACTCCAAATGCTAAACTCAAAGAAGCAGTCGACGCGAAGCTCACCATGATGACCTTTTTCACGCCGTATTTTTTCCCTATCAAACCACTAAAGAATAATCCAATCGCATAAGCGATACAGAACGCGGCGTCGATGACTCCGAGCAAAACTGTTGGATACTTCATCGAGCTCGCCATGACGCTCTTTGACGCCGCGTACCCCTCTCGAACCGCATGAAACGCCGAAAAATTGATAAACGTCACAAACACAGTCACCCACGACGTGCGATCACGCGCCGAAAACGGTGTACGGCTCTCAACGCTCATCGCCACCGTACCCTTACTCCTCTAGGCACTCTCCCGCAACACTAAACAAACAATCCAACGACGCCCGTCGTTGGCGTCGTTGGCGACGAATGACCCCTCCCCGTGAGCGGTCGTGCGATATCACGCACACACACGCGCACACACGCGCGCGACGACACCCTCGGTCGCTCTCGACCACGTCCAGCCGCCGCGTCGCGCGCTACCGCGTCGCCCGCGTCTCGTCGGGTGGTCGAGCACTATTCGGACATTTGGCATGTCAATTTTCAAATGCGTGCGACTCGAGTCAACAGTCGTGTCGTCGTCGTCACGTCGCCACACGTCACACGTCGTCGCGAACGGGATATCATGGGGCGAGAGTCCATGATTCTCGCCAGCGCCGGACGGTCGTCGACGTCCGCGCAGTCGGGGTATGAAGTGAAAACATTCGCACCCGAACCGAACGACGTGCGATGCGTCGGGCGAGTGCAGGCGACGTGCGAGACGCACTGCGTGCGATGGTCGCCGACGAATGGCGCGCTCGCCACCGCGGGGGTTTCTGGTGGGGTGCATTTATATAAACCGGATGAATCGCTGACGCTGTTAGGGACGATACCCGAGGAGGAGTTGGATATTGGTGAGGTGTATGGGATTGATTTCAGTCCAGGGAGTCGATACTTGGCGACGGGTGGGAGCGCGGCGCAAGAGGAAGTCGCGGTGTGGGACTTGAGGCGACGCAAGAAGCATCGAGTGCTCACGGGACATGATAGTGCGGTAAACACGGTGAAATATGGGCAGTTTGGACGAGTGTTAGGCAGTGGAAGCGCATCAGGGGTGGTGCTCGTGCACGACGTTGAAAGCGGCGCGCAAACGGCGCGACTCACGCCGCCAACGCTCAGTGGAGTAACATCTATCGATTTCTCAAAGTACTCACCGCAGCAT
This sequence comes from Ostreococcus mediterraneus, assembly GCA_012295225.1. Taxonomy (NCBI): domain Eukaryota; kingdom Viridiplantae; phylum Chlorophyta; class Mamiellophyceae; order Mamiellales; family Bathycoccaceae; genus Ostreococcus; species Ostreococcus mediterraneus. Next base: position 284,732 of record WMKK01000002.1, read on the forward strand.
TTAGTTTCAGCGTGCATGGATGGTACCGTACGACTCTGGGACATCGAAGCAGGGCAGCTGCAATCGACACTCACCGTGAGAGGATCTGAGTGCTACCAAGTTGAATTTTCACCAACTGTCCCAGGACTGTTGGGGTACGTCAAAAGCGACGGACGGGTGGTTCTTCAGGACATCACCTCACCAACGCCTTCAGGGGCGTTAACGTTCAAGGGTTGTCAGGCGACGAGCATGTGCTGGCACTATTCCGGGTTTGCGCTCGCGGTGGGTACCTCTGACGGACGCATTTCATGGTTGGATACGAGAAAGATTAGTGGCGGAGCTGACGTCGCAACGTGCCAGATTTATGACATAAAAGCGCACGATGGTGGCGTTGAAGCATTAAGTTGGCAACACCCCGTTCCACAGTCATTCCAAGTTGAGAAAACGCCATCACGCGGCGACAACATACCAGACTCGCCGATGACGCCCATCGCTGCGAAATCGCGTTTGCTGCATGAGCCCGCTCCAGCGCCCGCTCCTGTTGTCGATGCGGTATCGCGTGATCTCGCGACTACAAGGATTAATCAAACATCAAGTATGAGCACGAAGGAATTAGAAACCATCATAGAAAACGCAACCGAGAAGCTCGGTGACGCCGTGCGAGCTCAAGTGCGAGACTTGCACCTCGAACTGTTGCGACAGCACCAGTCTACGGTGGATGAAACTGCACAAATGTTTGCCGAAATGCGTCAACTTCAATTGGAAATGGCGCAGGAAATAGCCCAATTAAGAAATGAACTAGGTCGTTGAGTGCCGTAAGACTCGACGCATAGTATTAGCACAATGTACTAGTAGCTTGTTGCTTGCAAAGACGAAAGAAAGTGCAACTCTCGTAACCACCTGACTTCACTCCGTGGCGTCGGGCGGTCCGCACCGCACCGTACCCATGGGGTCCTATCGCGCGCACATCCCTCAGTCATACGAGGAAGAAATGGAACAGCTCCGAATAGCCTTGGAGTTGTCCGCGTCGACGTCCACGCGTGCGCCGGGGGCGGCTCAGAGACGACCGGACCGCGGGGGAGAATTCCCATCGACATCCAGGCTAGTGCCGACGCGAGAGGCGCCGGTGCGTGTACCACCGGCGCAACGTCCGTCACCGGTAATGGAAGAAGACTTGGAAGAAGATTTCGAAGTCGCAGCGGATGGGATCGAGAAAAATGCCTTGTCGTCGAAGTTACGTAAAAGACATGGGATTTCTCAAGCCGACGCCGATAACGTGGTCGACATGCTTGACGGGGACGCCATGCGAGCGAATGATGTGTGCGTGATTATGGCGAAGACGAAATCTACACCTACGCGCGCCGTAGCTTGGCTTAGAAACGTTGGATGGGATGTAGATTTAGCTTTAGGAAGGATGACAGAAGGCTCAGGGACGAGTCCAGATGCCGAGCGCGAACGCGCCGAGCTGCGCCGGCGCGCCGAGGCAGCTCGTAAGGCGAACCCAGAGGACAAGCGTACGGTGAAACAGGATCTGAATGGTAATAATCGCGACAATGGCTCTTCAAACCACTTTTCTCGCGCGGCAACGATGAATGGTGGATCAGCAAGCTTTGCGCGCTCGTCGACAGCTGGACGGGACTCCGACGCTGAGAGATATCAACGGGATAGATGGGAGCGAGAAATGCGCGCAAGGAATGCAGAGGCGAGACGCGCGGACGTAGGACGGGAGAAAACACCCCGTGAGTCGTGTTCGACGTTTCAAAATACCACGAATACTGCAGCAAGCGCTCGGCAATCTCCTCAAGCAACGTCGCATATGCAAGCGTCGCATCAAGCGGCGCCGCCATCAATCGAGATTCTCGAAACCAAAGGCTTAATTGAAATCTTGAAATTGGTTGGCATCCCTCCAAGTTCGTCAACTGCAGCCGCAGTACGCTCAGCGTACAAAAAAGCTGCGTTACAGTTCCATCCTGATCGCACCGTCACCGAAACGGACGCCTCCAAGCGATACAAATGTGAAGTTTGGAAGCTGCTCAGTTCAAAAATGGAAGCCTATCGCGCGTGAGCGCGCTAGCGTTTGTCATCCGGGTCAGTACCCTGAATCATTTAGTTGTCGTTAGCTGTTATGTATCATGGTTATAGTTGTATCTTTCGCGCGACTAGTAACCATTCGGGCCGTCGCGCGCGCGCGCGCAACCACGGCTAGGGTTGCTAGTGGTGTTCCGCAGCGCACCACCGAAAAGCTGATCGCTCAAGAACCCATGCGTCATAACGACGCTCGCAGAGGCGGCGGCGTTGGACGTGCGTGCGTGCGTGCACGACACACACACACACATCTACAGACGCACGCGACGCGCGCGTGGACGTCGTTAAGTCGTCGTAATCGTCGAGAGTGCTCCCATAACGACTCGGACAGATCGTTGGTGATTGCACCGCGAATACGCGCGCGCATACGAACGTAGGCGTCGACGCGTGTGCGTGACACATCGCACACGATGCTCACGAAGTTCGAGACCAAGTCGAACCGCGTGAAAGGCTTGACCTTTCACCCGAAACGACCATGGATCTTGGCGTCATTGCACTCGGGGGTGATCCAGTTGTGGGACTACCGCATGGGGACGCTCATCGATCGGTTCGACGAACACGAAGGACCAGTGCGCGGGGTGCACTTTCATAGCTCGCAACCGCTTTTCGTGTCAGGCGGGGATGATTACAAGATTAAGGTGTGGTCGTATAAGCTTAGACGGTGTATGTTTACGTTGTTAGGGCACTTGGACTACATTCGTACGGTGGAATTCCACCCCGAGTATCCGTGGATTGTGTCGGCGAGCGACGACCAGACGATCCGTATTTGGAACTGGCAAAGTAGAAGTTCGATTGCGGTGTTGACTGGGCACAATCACTATGTGATGTGTGCGCGTTTCCACCACAAGGATGACTTGGTGGTGTCCGCATCGCTTGATCAAACGGTTCGCGTGTGGGACATTAGCGGTCTTCGACGCAAGAGTGTTTCGCCAGCTGAAGAGCTTCGCATGCCGCAAATGAACAACGACTTGTTTGGTGGCGGGGACACTGTGGTGAAGTACATCTTAGAAGGGCACGATCGCGGGGTGAACTGGGCATCGTTCCACCCGACATTGCCTTTGATTGTCTCCGGTGCGGACGATCGTCAAGTCAAGTTGTGGCGCATGAATGACACCAAGGCTTGGGAAGTCGACTCCCTTCGCGGGCACGTCAACAACGTGAGCTGCGTCGTGTTCCACGCTAGACAAGATGTCATTGTTTCCAACTCAGAAGATAAGTCGATTAGAGTGTGGGACATGTCGAAGAGAGCCGACGCGCAAACGTTCCGACGTGAGCACGATAGGTTCTGGATTCTTGCTGCACACCCAGAGGTCAACTTATTGGCTGCTGGTCACGATAGTGGTATGATTGTGTTTAAGCTTGAGCGCGAGCGCCCAGCTTACACGTCGCACCAAGGGAACTTGTTCTACGTAAAGGAACGTTATTTACGATGCTACGATTTCCAGTCTCAACGCGACAACCCTCTCGTGTCGATCCGCCGTACTGTCGGCGGACCCAACACTGCACCGAGAACAATGTCTTACAACCCGGCAGAAAACGCGATTTTGATCACATACGATGCCGGTGGTGAGAGCTACGAGTTGTTTATGTTGCCAAAGGATGGTGGACGAGGCGAAGTCGTGGGTGACTCGCGACGTGGCAATGGTGTTGGTGCCGTTTTCGTCGCAAGAAACCGTTTCGCCGTGTTGGACAAGCAATCGAACAACATCATCATCAAGAACCTTGATAATGAAATGACGAAGAAGTGTCCGGCACCGTGCACGACGACTGATAACATCTTCCACGCCGGTACTGGTTCCCTCTTGTGCCGTTCTGAAGACAAGATGATTTTGTTTGATCTCCAGCAGCGCGCGGCTATTGCGGAGCTTGCGACGCCTTACATCAAGTACGTCGTATGGTCGACCGATATGAGTCGCGTCGCCTTACTGAGCAAGCATGCCATCGTTCTCGCCGATCGTCGCTTGGGCCACTCAGTCACTGTGCACGAAACCATTCGCGTCAAGTCTGGTGCTTGGGATGACAACGGCGTATTCATTTACACTACGCTGAACCACATCAAATATGCGTTACCCAATGGTGATTCTGGCATTATTCGCACATTAGATAACCCGGTCTACCTCACTAAGGTGTTCGGTAACGTTGTGTATTGCCTTGACCGCGACGGCCGCAGCCGTCAAATCCAGTTTGATCCGTCCGAGTACATGTTCAAGCTTGCGCTCAACGCTAAGCGTTTCGATCAAGTGCTTGCGATGATCAAAAGTGGTCAGCTATGCGGTCAATCGATCATTGCTTACTTACAACAAAAAGGCTACCCGGAAATTGCGTTGCATTTCGTTCAGGTACGTATTAGTCTCGCCTTGTTTTTTCCCCCCGCAAACTGCTGCGTGGTACGATCGCAATGATTATACACAACCTTACAGATCCTTCCTTGGTGAATGCCGAGAGTTCATGAAGATTTCTTGTTCGCTTATTTTTTGAATGAGCGATCGTCCACTTGGCGCTTCTTTTTCCCTTCTTAATATCGCCTTGCTTTGATACAATCGCCGACACTGACTCTTGATTATTTTTTGTGTGCAGGATGAACGAACCCGTTTCGAGTTGGCGCTTGAGTGCGGTAACATAGAAGTCGCTCTCGCGAGTGCCCAAGAAATGGACGAGAAAGATACCTGGCATAAGCTTGGGGTTGAAGCGTTGCGCCAAGGGAACCACCAGATTGTAGAGTTCGCGTATCAAAAGACGAAGAACTTTGAACGACTCTCCTTCTTGTATCTCATCACCGGTAATGTTGAGAAGTTGAGCAAGATGTTGAAAATTTCAGAGATGCGCTCCGATGTCATGGGACAATTTCACAACGCCTTGTACCTCGGTAACGTAGCTGAACGAGTCAAGGTTTTAGAGCAAGTGGGTCATTACCCGCTCGCGTATTTGACGGCGAAGACGCACGGCTTAGAAGAAGATGCGACCCGAATTGCAGAGATGCTGACTGAAGCCGGAGCTGCGATTCCTGAAGTCGATGGGTTAGGAAAATTGCTTGTCCCGCCAAAACCGCTTCTCAAGGGCGACAACTGGCCGCTGCTTCCAGTTTCCAAGGGCTTCTTTGAAGGTATGCTCTCTGGTGAGATTGCCGGGGATGCATACGCTGAAGAAGACGTCTTTGCGAGCGAAGGTGGGGGACTCGGCTGGGGTGATGCGGATGTTGATATGGGCGATGAAGAACGAGTCGATCCACTCGCTATGGCAGGTATCGTTGACGAAGAGCGCGACGACGACATTGACAACGAGGACGATGGTTGGGATATGGATGATTTGGAAGTTCCGGAGGAGTTGATGGGTGAAGCCTCGGGCGCGCAAGGCCATGATGGGTTTGATAGCGATGTATTCATCGCACCGACCGCTGGAGTGCCGCCGTCTCAACGCTGGACTGAAAAGACATCCGTTGCTGGTGATTTCGTTGCCGCTGGTGATTTCGATAGCGCGATGAAGTTGCTCAACCGCCAGTTGGGTATCGTCAACTTTGCGCCGCTCAAGCAGCTCTTTGTTGATTTGGCATACGCTTCGCACACGACCATTGAAGGTATGCCCGAAGCTCCTAGCATGTCCCTTCCGCTTGGCCGTGGTTGGTCATCGAGTGCTAGAGGCGTGTTACCGCCGGCCATGATTTGCTCGCCGTCCATTCTCGATGAACGACTCAAGGCTGCGTACAAGTTGACCACTGAAGGTAAATTTGTTGAAGCGTTGAAGATCTTTGTTAACGTCATTCATTCCGTCACGTTATTGAGTGTCGAAAACCAGAGTGAAGTCGATCACGTCGAAGAGATCTTGAAGGTGGCGCGCGAGTATGCGTGTGCGTTGAGAATTGAAATCGCTAGAAAGGAGGTCAAGGATGATCCCAATCGCCAAGCCGAGCTTGCGGCGTATTTCACTCACGTGCCGATGCAGCCCATCCACGTCTCGCTTTCATTGCGTTCGGCTATGTCTATTTTCTTCAAGTTGAAGAACTACGCTACCGCGGCAACTTTCTGCCGTCGCTTGCTCGAGTTAAACCCTCCTGTTAAGGTTGCTCAACAGGCAAAGCAAGTGTTGCAAGCGTGCGAGCGCGCGCCCAAGGATGAAATCGAGCTCAACTACGACGCTCGCAACCCGTTCGTCATCTGCTCCTCCACTTTCGTGCCAATTTACAAGGGCACTAAAACCGAAACGTGCCCTACTTGTGGCGCGCCGTTCTGCGTTGAGCAAGTTGGCAGCGTGTGCGGTGTGTGTAACTTAGGAAAGGTTGGACAAGATGCGACTGGACTCGTGTGTAAGTGAGGAAAAACGTTAGCGCAAGCAAATTGCAAAAAAATAATCTGTGCTTTACTACTACAAATGAATCGACTAATGCATATGGCTCTTACGTGTGCTTCTGTGCGCTCTCATCTACTTTCTATCTCAATGTGCGATTAAAGCGGCGACACCATGCTCACCAATCCTTCGCTGGATGTCGCAGTCGTCATCGACAAACGCTTGGATGACGGATACATGAAAATCAACACCATTTGCACTGCGCTTAGCACCGAGCCAAACAAGTTGGGCGCCGCGATGAACCAATCACCTAGTGCGAGCCCGTAGCCGAACCAGCATAGGCCGTTGACACCATTCATGAACGTCAGTGGAAAGTAAAAGCTCTTGCTATCGCGCGTTCGCACAACCTCTGCAACCGTGCTCAGCGGCGCCGAATAATACACCACCAAAATGGCATTACACACCGAACCCGTCACCGTAAGCTTGACGTTTTCGCTCGAATCTCGTAAAACGCACGATACTATCATCCCCACAAACAGCAGTAATACCACCAACACCCCCATGAGGCGTTCCATTCGTTCTCGCCAACGCGCATCCAACCCGTACACCGCGCCGGTGTAATACAATGAAATCAAGAAACCAGTACCATTCGGAACGTACACCCAATAATTCCCACTAATCGCGCCGTACATCAACCACGCCGCGCAATTCGCCGCCGCGAACGGGTACGGAAGCGGGTTCAACTCCCCAATACCGCTCTCAATCCCTTGCGTTTTCCTCAGCGCTTGAATCTTTGGCAGTGGAGACAAAAACATAACCTGCGCGAGCAGCGACCCGAGCAAGGGCGCGAGCACGGTGAGGAACACATCCGACGCGCGCATGGCGACGACCGCGCGCGACTATTCACTCGTCGTCGTCGTCGTCCTCCTCCTCCTCCGCCGCCGCGTCGAGCTGTGCGGTGCGACGCTCGCCGACGCGCCAAAAAGTGCACCCAGCAACGCGTTTTCACCGCTTTTGTCGTCGGTGTCGTGTCCCAGTGTGCCGGTGGTGCGTTCGCCAGAGCACCGCGCGCGTCCATGCACCCGCCGCTGACGCTCGAAAACCACCCAAAGTGCCGCGAGGTGGTGATTGCGTTTAAGCGGTGTCACGACACCAACCCAATAGGCAAGGTGTTCGGGGCGTGTAACGACGAGAAGTGGGCGCTCGACGCGTGCTTGCGCGAACAAAAGTTGTGGAAGGCGAGGGAGAATTTGAGCAGAGCTCGAGCGTCGAACGAGCGGTTGAAAGAACGACGACGACGGGAAGAGGAAGGGGATTAAGCGCTAGGATATATATATATTTCGTCGTCAGTAGTACGCGTTGAGTGTGAGTGAGATGATGACGAAAGTATTAGTTGGGTTCACCGGGAGCGTCGCGAGCACGCGCTTCGCGGCGCTCGTCGCGGCGTTGCTAGACGCCGGGTACGACGTCAAGGTTATCCTCACGAATGCCGCCAAGCAGTTCGTACTCGATGAAGACATTACCCGTGCAGGTATTGATCGGGCGTGCGTGTACAGGGACGACGATGAGTGGGCACAGTGGCGACAAATTGGTGACCCAGTGTTGCACATCGACTTGGCCAAGTGGGCCGACGTTCTCCTCGTCGCCCCTCTCAGTGCAAATACCCTCGCCAAATTCGCCAACGGTTTATGTGATAACTTGCTCACGTGCGTATTGCGCGCATGGGAATTCAATAAACCCGTGGTCTTAGCCCCGGCTATGAACACACAGATGTGGAACAACCCGTTTACCAGTCGACACCGCGCCGCGCTCGACGACGTCTCTCGCGGCGCCGCGCGTTGGTGCGAGCCCATTGAGAAGCGTCTCGCCTGTGGTGACGTCGGCATCGGTGCCATGGCCGAAGTTGATCAAATTTTAGAATTCCTAGCCGCGCAGTTGACGTAACACGACGCGCAAACCTTCCAATTTGTAGCACGCGTTGTCAATCATAGTCGTATTAAAGCCTCAGCGATGTCATCCACAAAAGCAGCCCTGACGTCACCGCCCTCGGACGCACACGGCGCTCGCGCGCACCCGCACAACGCGCACCGCACGTCCGCGCGACGCACGCGCACGCACGAACGCACGCGCACGCACTCACTTTATTCGTCATGCACCGCGCGCTCGTCGTGGCGCGTCCCGTGCGCGCGTGCGCCCGCGTCGCCGCGTTCGCGCGAGGCGCACCGCTCGCAGCGCATCGAGGATTCGGGACACCGCCGGCGTCGTTTCCAGCCTATGTGGTGAACGGGGCGAACGCACGACGACGGATGTACGTGCACGCGTCTGCGGCGGCGGCGCAGGCGCCCGCGTCGTCGTCGACGGGAGCGAACGATGGGACAAAGCCGCAGTTGGCGTGGAAGGCGGCGATTGATTTCAAGTATGTGCGGGACAACGCGGAGGCGGTGCAAAGAAACGCTACGGTTCGTAAAGTTGACGTGAACGTGAGTGAGATTGTGAGTAAATATGAAGCGTTGAATGCGTTGAACTTTGCGTGCGATGAGATTCGGGAAAAGCGTAACCTAAACGCGAAGAGTATGAAGGGGAAGATGGAAAAGGAGATGCGAGACGCACTCGTCGCCGAGGGTAAAGAGCTCAAGGACAAACTCGCGGCGCTTGAAGTTGATCTCGCAGCGCTCGAAGCGGAGTTGCAAATTATGGCACAAAAGTTACCCAACTTGACGCACCCGGATGTTCCGGAAGGATCGGAGGAAAACACGGTGACGAGAGCGACGGTTGGCGCGCAACGCGACTTTACATTTCCAGTGCAAAACCACGTTGATATTGGCGAGAAACTCGGAATGTTCGATTTCGAGACCGGAAGTAAGGTAAGCGGCAGCCGTTTTGTGTACCTCACCGGTGCTGGGGCTATGTTGGAGTTGGCGTTGATTAACTGGGCGTTTGCCAAGGTCATGAGCAAAGGATTCAAGCCGATGATGGTGCCAGACATGGTTCGTAGTAGCGTGGTTGAAAAGTGCGGTTTCCAGCCTAGAGCGGAAAACACGCAGGTCTATAGCATTGAAAACTCCGACCTGTGCATGGCGGGTACCGCGGAATTGCTTCTTGGTGGTGTCTACATGGATGAGGTTGTCGACGAAGCTAAGCTTCCCATCAAGATGGCTGCGTTCAGTCATTGCTTCCGTACCGAAGCTGGAGCTGCGGGTGCGCAAACTCGCGGTATGTATCGATTGCATCAATTTAGCAAAGTGGAAATGTTCGTTATTGCCACTCCGGAGCAGTCTGACGCCCTTCACGAGGAGCTGATTGGGATTGAGACTGAGATGTTTGAGGAACTCGGGTTCCACTTCAAGGTATTGGACATGCCTACGGAAGATTTGGGCGCACCTGCTTACAGAAAGTACGACGTCGAGGCGTGGATGCCCGCTTTGGAACGATACGGTGAGATTTCTAGCGCTTCCAACTGTACGGATTACCAAGCGAGACGCTTGAACATCAAGTACAGACCGAACGCTGTTGATGGCAAAAAGCAACCTTTGGTGCACTGCCATACGTTGAATGCTACGGCGTGCGCGATTCCTCGTATGATTGTTACTATTCTCGAAAACTTCCAGCAAGAAGATGGTAGTGTGATCATTCCCGAAGTTCTTCGACCGTACCTCGGTGGCGTCGATGTTCTTCGTCCGGAGGTTTAGATATTGCAGCTGTGTGTGAATATTAATATTATTTTATCACTCAATTGGATTCTTGTTTCTTGATTATTTTACATGACAACGTGTAGTCATTTACCATGACCACCACGCGTCTTTCTTCTTGTTATTCTTTTCCCAAGCCGCAATCCACTCAGCAGCTTCCTTTGCGCGCCCTTCAGGCGTGTCCGCTCCGCTCGATTTTCGCTTCCAAGCGTCAATCCATCCTTGCGCTTCTGCAGCGCGAGCGTTGGGTGAGCTAGTAGACGTTTTCGGTGTGGCCGAAACGGCGCTCGGCGCAACTCTAACGCTCGGCGCAGACATAGACTTGGTCGACGAAGAAGATCCATCAGAGGATTTGCTCGTCAAACCGTACAAACCGAGAGCGAGAAGCGCAGCTGCGAGCGTAGACGCATCGAACGTCGACGTCTTCTTCTTGCGAGGAGCAGGAGGTGCGACTCTCTTCGTGGTGATTTTCGGCGCTGAAGTTTTCTTCGAGAAACGCTTCGACGACTTGGCGGGCTTAGTCTTGGGCTTGGGCTTGAGCTTTTTTGCGTCCTTGGCCTTTTTGTTTTCGAGTTTCTCCTTGGGCGAAAGCTTAGTGTTTGCCTGAGCCTTAGACTTGGCGGCTCTCGGTGTTGCCACCGGCTTGGCGACAGCAGTGGTAGCAGCCTTGGCTTTGCTAGCCGTTTTCGGCTCAGGGGCAGTGGCAGGCGCACGTGCGGTCGCGGTCGCTCGCTTGACCGGTGTCGGAGCAACTTTCGCGGGCGCGGGCGCGGGCGCGCTCTTCATGGGCTTTGCCGCTGGCACCAATGTAGGTTCCGACGGGAGTTCGATCACAGGCGCTGCTTTTTTCACCCTTTTAGTTTCGTTCGCCTTGGGAGCTACCGGTGCTTTCGCCGCGGCCACCGCAGGCGCCTTCTTTGAGACTTCTTCGGGAATCTCCGTCAATCCAGCCAACCGTCCCGCTTTGGGCTTTTCCGGCGCCACCTTCGTATACAACGCCTCAACGTTCAACTCCGTAGAAGAATCCGCGGCAAACGCCACATCAATACCATACGTATTCACCGAAAGCGCCACAGCCGTAGCCACGGCCACGACACCTTGTGCGTTTTCACTTGACGTCGCGCGCGTCGTCGTCGTCGTCTGCATTCGCGGAACAATACACACCCGTCGTCGCGTCAGTCACATACAGTCACATTCAACGCGCACGTCGCGAAATCACAACACACCCGAACATTCCCCCTAACATGTCTACCACCCACCGCACATGTCCACGCACCCATCACCACCATCATCCCCACACAACGTCGGTCCCTAGAAAGAATTAATTGATCACATTCCATAATCTTTCCGCCAACGAGAATGAATGCGCATCGCATCGCATCGATCGCGCGCACGCCGTCGCGTCGTACCTTTATCGCGCGACGATGTCGTCTCGGTCTCGTATTCACGCCGCCAACATGCGTCGTCGTCGTCGTCGTCGTGTGTGCGTACGCCAACCCCATCGTTCGCGCGCGTCAGTCAGTGACGAGGCCGCGCGAACGCCCGCCTGGGTGACGTTTGGGTGACAATCACCCATTCGATCGATCGGGACAGCGCGTCGCGGGTGACGACGACATGGGACGCCACGCCGGAGCGGGAGGACGCGGTGGTGGTGGTGCGCGCGGTGGTGGTGGTGGCGGTGCGCGCGGGACGACGACGACGACGACGACGACGACGGGTGATGGGCGCAAGGACAAGGCTGCGCGCGGGACATCGATGGGTGGGAAAGCGCACGAGAAAGGGAAGGGGCGAGGAGGGTCGGTGTCGGCGTCGAATGCACCGCGAGCGCTGACGGAGGAGGAGAAAGCGGCAGAAGTGGCGCGATTGAAAGCGCGGGAAGATGAGGCGAGGGCGAAGAGGGAGGCGGAGGAGCGCGCGCGGGTGGAAGCGGAGCGTCGGGCGCGAGAGGAAGAGGCGGAGAGTCGACGGGTTGAGATTGCGCGCGCGCGCGAGGTGAGGCGACGGGCGAGGGAAGGAAATGCGTCGCCGTCGAGACCTGATGAAGGAGCGCTGAAAATGAGAGATTCGAGCATAAAAAAGAATACGACGGTGATAAAAAAGTTGAGGACGATTACCGAGGAAAACCGAGCGGCGTTGAAGCAAGAATTGAGCAAGGTGAACGTGAGCAAGTATGTCACCGAAGCTTCAGTGGCGTGTGCAGAAGGAAAGATGAAAAGTTCGGATATATATGCCGCGGTGGAAGTGATTTCGCTCATGCATCAAACGTATGTGGATTTCACGCCGCCGCTCATCGCGGCGCTGAGCGCGGTGGTGTTACCTCCCAAGCCAGAGACGTTGTTAAAATTGGCTGAAGGCGAGGCTGAAAATTTACCATCGCCACTTCAAAGACGAATTAAACTTCGACTGTTTATGGAGCTCCATCTCGCGGGTGTGTGTCGAGACGTGAATCCAGTGCTTGAAGCGGTAAAAGAGTTGGCGCGTCTCGAGTACAAAACAGCGCCAGAACTGTTCCAGCACTCATTGAGTACGCTGTCTAGCTTTGCGAAAACATTTGCGGTAGAAATGCTTGGAGTGGCGCCGGAGTTCGAGCTCCAAGCAGATGATTATATCTTGCCGCCAGATTCGCAAAAGGAGTTCAAGGCGGTGTTGAACGCGTATTGTGACCGACTCTTTCTTATCCTCATAGAGGCTTTCAACGCCGTGACATCGCAAGAACGCGAAATGGCACGCCTATTAGAGCGAACAGGCGCAATTAGTGAAGCGGCTTCTCTTGAGTTCGCGGCATTGACGAAGGTTTTTGATGGGCTTTTGAAGGGAGCTAGTGCGTTGACCGAGGCGTTGGAGCGTGAACTTCCAGAGATGAGAAAGAAGCAAGAAGCAAAAGTTTCGAGTGCTGGTACGATGGAATTACATCGCGGTGGTGTTGCTCGTACTAGTGCAAGCAGTGATTTGTGGGAAGACGACGAACAGCAGCACTTTTATGAAACTCTGGCAGATTTACGGGCATCCATTCCGGCTGTTTTGCTCACGGAGAAGGATATAACGAATGAAACCGATGCGGAACGGGTACAGCGTGAACGTGAAGAAGAAGTCGAAGGTCGGAGTGCTAAGTTAGAAGGTTTGTTGATGCGACTATCCGATTGCTTCTCAAAGGATAAGGCGGACGCAATCTGTACAGACTTCTGTTACATCGCCGCTCGTGGTGGTCGGAAACGTTTGACCCGAGAATTCCTACGCGTGCATCGTTCTGAGACTTCTCGTTTACCTTTTTATGGTAGGATGATCGCTACTTTGTCCGCGGTATTCCCAGATATTGGTATTGAGATCTCACAGGCGTTGAAGGATGAGTTTGACTCTCTGGCGAAGAAAGGAAAACGCGTTCATGTTGAGGACCGTTTGAAGAATATCAAGTTCATCGGCGAGCTCGTGAAATTTGGTATCATCATGGATGCTGATATATTTAGCGTGATCAAAGTTCTTCTTGATGATTTTCGAGGAGACAATGTTGACGTATTGTGCTGCTTGTTTGACGTTGCCGGCTTCTACTTGACGCGCTTGCCGACGTCAGCAAAGCGCATGAAAAGCATCCTGGATATCTTTTTAAGACTGAAAGCGGTAAGTGATCTCGATCCACGTCAGTGTGCCCTCTTAGATGGGGCATACTTTACGTGTAGACCGGCTCAGACGGTTATCGTGAGGAAGATTCGCCCTCCTCTCCACGAGTACATTCGTCATCTCGTCTACTCTCAATTGTCAAAAAGTTCCCTCGAGAAGGTTGTGTTGCAGCTAAGAAAGCTACCTTGGGAAGAGAATGAAGCCTACTTGCTCAAACGATTGTTAAAAGTCTGTAAGGGTAAGTATGCTTCGGTCCCACACGTGGCATCTCTCATCTCCAAGTTGTCAAAGTTTTATCCAACTCTGGCTGTGCGCGCGCTCGATGCGGTCTTGGAAGACATTCAATTTGGTTTGGAGCAAAACGAAATGTGGATGCATCAACGGCGTGTAGCTAATATGCGTCTACTCGGGTTCCTCTACAAAGAAAGAATCGCCAGCTTTAGAGAGATATTGGATACGCTGTACTTAATCATCTCCATCGGTTACGATGGACGAAAGGCAAGCGATAATCCCAAGGACACAATTCGATTACGTATGGTGTGTACGCTGTTAGAAACATGTTTCAGAGGTAGAGGGTCGATGAGCTATTCGCAGCGCAAAGAAATTGATAAGTTTCTTCTTTTCTTCCAGCGTTATTCTTTAACAAAGGACGTCGCTTTGGATATTTCTAACGACGTCATGGAGGTTATGTTGACGCTCAACTCACGGCTTGTGGTTTGCGAGACGTATGAAGAAGCTGACGCAGAATGCAAAAAATTCATTGACAAAGCAAAAGGCATTTCGACTGAAATGGATTCTGTGGTAGAAGAAGAAGAAGAGGAAGAGGAAGAAGACGACGATGAAGACGATGACGACGACGAAGAAGACAAGGATGAGGACATTGAAATGGATGACGGAGCGTCGTCTACGCAGGAAGATTCTTCAAGTGTTGACGACAAGATGGAAATAGATGAAACCGAGCATCTTGTCTCTGCTGATGACTTCAAGCAAGACCAGGAAGTCAAAGTGCGAATGAAGGTTGCGCATGCATCCAAACAAGAGGAACGTGATTTTGAACGTGAGATGAATAACTTCCTCGGTGGAGCGCCTACACTAGGAGTATCGATGCTCAGTGGAGGTCGAAGTCAATCAGCGGTTGGTGTGAAAGCCAAAATGAATTCGAACGCCACCATTGCTTTTAAAATGCTCGTGAAGAATCAAGGAAAGCAAGCCACGAGAGAACTGCATGTGCCTGACGGTGCAGAGTTTGTAGCCAACGTCAAAGAGGTAATGAAGGCTGAAGAAGCAGAGTTAGCAGAAGTACGACGTCGCGTGCTGAATAGTGCAATGTACGACGATGATGCACCGCCGCCGAACATACCACAACCAAAATTTGGCGCTCCGCGAAAGGGAGGAAGTAATCGCAGGCAGCAAGGTTTGAATATCACAGGTCGCCTGTGAATCATTATTAGTTTTAGTTGAATGAATTGAATATTGATCATAGTTCTATCAGTAGCTATCTTCTGGTCGGCATGAAACGTGCAGACGTTTATAATTTCACAGAGTCTAAATCCGCGGCGATACCTTCGGTGACTTCTTCGACGACGTAGTTGCAGGCAGGCGCACCAGGGGTGGCTTCATCAGCCTTGCTACCTGCCTCCGGATCCGTCGTGAAGCAAAGCGTGATCTCCGGAATGGCAAGAGCACGCTTGATAAAGTCCATGTTGTCCGTCAAAACACCCATTTCGTCAAAAATGATCTTAGTGTCCAATGCAGATGCCCCAGCGGTCTTTGCCTCATCCATCTTAAATCTGATGAACGGCATGACCATTTTCATGACGTTTTTGAAGTTAGCGTCGCCCGAGAGCTCACTGGTCTTGACTTTTTCGAGAATATCCGTCACTGGGGGAAATTCACCAGTCTTGGCGTCGTACGATTCTGCTAAGATGCCAAGGCACACGGCTCTCCAGCCAATGAACTCGCTGGCAACGACAATAGTCGCCTTTGTGGCATGCTTTGGTGGCGGCTTCGGTCCCTTCTTTGGCGGCGCAGTGCACTTCGCGATCCCCTTACGCATGTTGGTAATGGTATCGTTGAGGTACTTGTTCGCAGCCGTAAGAGCGACGTCGGGTGCCTCTCCCTTGGGGAAGCCAGCCTTTGTGACGGTACCCGATTTCTTAAGAATATTACCGTAGATGTGCTCGCACGTGTGCGGGCAAATCGGGGCGAGCAAAAGTGTTTGAATTTCCATGAATCGCTTAATGAGATCCACTTGCATGCCGCCATCTTCAGCAGACATCAAGCGATACGCATCGCGCGCCGCTTGCAAGTCGTAAAAGCCAGACTTGAGCGCTTCGCGGAACATCATGTTTTCATAGTTCTTTTCAGTTTCTTCAATCGCCATATTCATTGCGTTGGCAAAAACGCGGTCAATGAACCGGTTAGGGGCGTCGGCGCGTAAGTTGCCAGCTTCAATATCAGCCACTTGTTCTTCAAACCAAGCCAACTCCTTCGTTAAGCGCAAGATGGCGGCATTTGCCGTTTCGTCGACATAGTTGGCATCTTCAACAGTGTCACCCGCGTCAGCCAACGTGAAACGCATCGCGTCAGCACTGAACTCCTCAATAGCTTGCTTGAGCGTTTTGAAGTTCCCAGTAGACTTGCTCATTTTTTCGTTGTTTAAAAGCAAGTGACCATTGGTTCTAAACGCACGCGGCCACATGTTTTCATCTTCCCAAATCGCAGTGTGATTGTAAATGGAGAAAGTCAAGTGGTTCTGAATCAAGTCCTTACCAGATACACGGAGATCGAAAGGATACCAAAAGTTAAACTCGTTGATCATGCGATCCAATAATTCGCGGGGAAACGCGTCTTCAGAAGGCTTTTCCGTTCCCAAGAACACGGCGTCCCATACTTCATCCGTAAGCTTACTCGGGTCGACAGAAGGGCGCGCCTCACCAAACATGTCACCTCCTTGCAACAGGTGCGCAACGGTGTAGTACGCCATGTAAATGGTGGAATCCGACAGAGATTCAATCAAAAATTGATCATCCCAAGGCATTCGCGTACCCAAACCGAAAGAACGACTGCACGCCCACTGGCGCAACCAATCAAGAGTGTGCGCAAATGAGTTACGTGCCTCATCATGATAGCAGTTCATGTTCTCAAGGCACTTCTCCGCCTTGCGTCTCCATTCATCTTCACCGTACTCGAGATACCACTGATCGGTGAGCGCGACAACGCATTCACCACCAGAACGAGACATTACGGTACGTTCCGGTTCAGAGTACACCAAGCCAGTATTTTCAGCAATCATCTCTTCCTTGATCAAAGGCTTTGCCACCTTGACCGGCTCACCCTTGTGGTTACCAACGAGCATGACGCCATCTGTGAAACCTTTCAAATAAGTTCTGTGCTTCGCCTCGTCAAGCTTGACGCGGTCGTTTTGCGATTGAATCTTCAATTCAGCGCAAACAATGGGCGCGCACGCGTCACCAAATTCTGGAATGTGGACGCAGGGTACAACTTCAAACGGCATCACCCATTCATCCTTGACACCAAATTTCTCACGAAGCGCGGGCTTAGCCTTCAAATCACTGAGCGCCATGAAATCATCCGGAGAGTCAGACGGCACGGACGTCACGACGCCAGTACCCTTGTTCATCAAGATGGTCATCATCGGCAAGCAGTAAATCTTTTCAAGCACAGCTCGCGGAGACTTCACCGCGCAACCGATCAATGCTTGGCCCTTGAAAGTCAGTAAACATTTTGGCTTGCCTTCTTCTTCAAACTTTTCTTGGTAAGACAAGTTCAACGCCGCGCGTTCGCACATCACGAGCACCTCGCCGTTGGCGAGCTCGTAAGCGCCGTAATCGCCATCCGGTAAAATCCAGCAGTTAGTTTGGCCGTACATAGTTTCCGGGCGCAAAGTCGCAGCAGCCAAGAACACTTGCTTACCAGCCAACGATTCGAGTTCACCAGTGAGGCACTCGTCGTACACTGCCATTTTAATGAGCAAGTATTCTTGCGGGCCGACGCCTTCACCAGATGCTCTGTCGTGGTCAGCGCAAGGCTGCCCATCGATGGGAGAGTAAACTGCGTAGCGTTTCGCCTTAACAATCTTGCCAATCTTCTTCAAAGTGTTGAATTGCCAGCGAACGAACGCATCATAGAACGGGTTGGCATCAGTGGTAATGAAAGAACGGCGCCAGTCAACTTGGCAACCCATCGAAATAACGTCCCGCTTGGCTAGCGGAGGGAAATAATTCAACCAGTGCATAGACTCAGCAAAGTCAGGGATCTCTTCATCCGCAATTCCGCTCGCTTGCATGATACCCCATTGGGTAGATTGAGTACCCTTCTTAGCCGTCGCCTTTGATTTCTTGGCGACAAACTTTGTCGGATCAGCCGGACCGGCGTTTGCCGCCTCAGCTGCCGCCTTAGCTTCTGCAGCCGCTTCCATCTCTGCCGCATCCGGAAACTTTGGTGGGTTGCCATACGCCGCAATTTCATTCTTAATCTTATCCGCGCATGCCTTGATGGGCATCCCCGTACAGTGAAACGCAAACGGAAAAAGCGTCTGATCGCCCTTCAACCTGTGGTACGCGCTCGCAAACTCAAGCTTTGACAACGAGAACGCGTGCCCCAAGTGCAACAAACCATTCATGTACGGATACGGAAAGTTCCCAAAGAACTTTTCTTGCTTGGCACCATCACTCGCACTCGGTGCATCAACCTCAAACGTCTTCTCCGTGTGCCATTTCTCTTGCGCGATGCGTTGGAGCTCGAGCAGCGTGTCCCGGCGCGCGGTGTTCTTGTTCGCGCCCGCGTCCGCCATGATGTCTACTCGCGACGACGATGCGCAGACGTCTCGCTTCTTCGCTCTTTTTAGTGCGTGCGCGTCTCGCTCGTGATCAAACTCGCGCGTCGCACACTGCCGACGCCGCGCGCGCTGTGGATAAAACCAGCAGCCCTGGCGGCGGACGGGCGGAAGGCTGACGAAGGCGACATGGAGCGCGCTCGGACTGGGTGCGCTCGGCGCGCCTGTGTTCAGTCGCGTCACAGCGCGACGCGACGACGCGAACGTTCGAAAAGCAACGATGCCGAGTGATGTGGATAATCATGGACGACCGATATGGACCCCGTTCGCGACGCCGAGCGCGACGAGTGGGAAAACGCACGGCGTGGAGACGGTGCTGCGAGCGAATATCGTGAATTCGGAGTACTATCGAAAGATTGCAAACGAACAGGATTTTATGCTGCTCGTGGATGAGATATATGATTTAGTGGATCACGCCGAGCCTTGGATGAGTTCGAGGAACGCCAGAGGGGCGTCGACGGGGTTTTGTTTGCTGTTTAGGCTGTGTGAGATGGGATTGGATGAGAAGCAAATTGCGCACTTGCTGCGACACCGAGACTCTCCGTATATACGCGTGATCGGGTTTTTATACTGTCGATATGTGATGGATGGTAAGGAGTTATTGCACGTGCTCGAACCGTATTTTAGCGATGTCGAAAAGTTTGCTCCGTCGCCTGGAGGGAAGGAGGTGACGATGGGCGCCTTCGTGCGCGACTTGGTTTTGGACCAGCACTACTTTGAGACAATATTTCCGCGGATTCCCGAGGTGGCGCGTAGGAAATTAGTCGATCGCATCGTAGAACTTGGATTTTCTGACAAGGCGCTCGGATGCGGTGGGCAAGGAGGAAGCAGGCGCCACAACGACGGGAGCGGTCGCCCTCAATCGGTGAAGGCGTCGTTGTCCATGAAAGTCGGACGGCAGGAAACGCATGACCGAGATCGTGATAGAGGTCGCGGTCGAGACGATGATAGGCATAGAGGGCGAGATTATGATAGACGAGATCGCTCGAGAGATAGAGATCACTCACGAGACCGTGGCCGAGACGGTGGTGGCCGGTCAGCTGGCGTTGATAAATACAAACCATACAAAAACGACAAGTACGACAAGTACGACAAGTACGACAAGTACGACAAGTACGACAAGTACGACAAGTATGACAAGTACGATAGGCGAGGTGATGATTATTAGAATAGGACATTTGTTACATAAAGCTACAACTAAGCATTCGAGCGACAATCACAGCGCATCAACGAGCGACTTTTCAGCCGCCTTGTGCGGTACTACATCACTCAAACTCTTTTTCATCCACGGATGTTCAAGAGCTTCACCAGCACTAAGTCGACAAGCTGGGTTAGTAGCGAGCAACTTTTCGATAAAGTCGATAAAGTCTTCGTCATTAGCGCCAATTCTCTTTTGCAAGCACGTCCGCTTTGGACGTAACACTACGACGCTTCCACTCATGTCCTCAGTTTCATACAAGAATCCTTCTCTGGTGAAAAATTTGTGACTTTGTGTGCCACTGCAGAGTAATCTTGGATCAAATGGACCTCTGATACTCACCATTCGTGCCAAAAGCGTTGGCACCGATGAATTTCTAAACAAAACTTGCCCAGTGTATAACTCAGCAAGAATGCACCCAAGCGACCAAATGTCAGCTTTTTGCGAATACTTTGCACCAATGATTACTTCCGGAGCTCGATATGCTCTAGATTGAGCATAGCTACTCATTTGATCGGTCGTAAAACATGAACTACCAAAATCTATCACCTTGACTGTGCAGTCGGCATAGGAGCGCATCAACACATTTTCCGGTTTCAAGTCGCAGTGAATCAAATTCAAGTCATGCATGAATTTGAGCGACTTTAACACCTGTTTGGCGACAGACTGAATGCGTGCGAGCGAAAAATAAGACACATCGGAAGTTTCCATGTCGTATTTTTGAAACTCATAGAGGTTCGCTCGCAACAATTCGCTGACGATGAACAAGTGCTCTTTGAAATAAAAGTAGTCAAGCATTCGAAGAATTCCATGTTCATCATTGGGATCCTTATCATTCATAAGCTTGAGTAGTTTGATTTCGTCAAGCCCTTGATCCATGTAATCCTTGTTGTTTTTGACAATCTTCAAACAAACTGGCGTATCCGTCTGCAAGTCTTGCGCTCGAACAGTTTTACTAAACGCCGCTTTCCCGATGCCCTCGACAATTCTGTAACGATTGGCTACAATGTCTCCATACTTCATTGCAAAGTCTTTTGAATTCTCAAATCCCGTTCGCTTTGGTCGATGATACACTTTCAAATCAAACGTTTCAAATGTTTCGCGGCTCTTCTCAACCCAACCGGCAGGTATAGGTGTCTCAACACCATCCTCCGGTGGTGCGCTCGCACTGACATCTGCAAAACTAAAACTTCCTCCTCGATCTAAAACACGCACGCATTTGGATTTTTCTGCGTCGCTGACCCCATCGACTGTTCCTGACTTTTGTTCAGGCGAAAAGCGTACATTCCCGTCTGCGTGTTCAGCTGCTAGTAACGTTGCATTGCGATCTTCTTCAATCTTCAAATCTTCGGTAGTTTGAAACGAATCCACAATATACTTTTGCACATCGTGCCTCGCGATCGATGCGCGATGAAACCCTTCGTCCTCCGGGTCCTCATACTCGCACGCCGCCGCCCCTTCGCGGCGCCAGTGTGCCAAAACTTCCTCATGCGTCACTCCAGTTGGAATATCGTACGGTGCAATGCTCGATATCGCCCTCCTGCTTTCGTCTTCACTATCATCCGGCGGTATAATAGCTGTCATTGCTTGACCATTCAAGTTGACGCTCATCAACCTTGTGAGTATTGACGCTTCCCAACCTCCATCCTCGTCGTCGTCCACGTCGTCTTCGTCATCATCATTCTCGTCGTCAGCGATATCGGAGACGTTTAAAACATCCTCGAATACATCACTGTTCCCATGATTACCCGCGCTTTCATCGTTGCCGTAGTCAACACGACCACCTTCTCCCAGGCACGCGCTCAACTCCTCCACCAGTGCCGTTTCACTCGCATKAAGCTCGTGTCGTCTCAAAAATTCTAACGTCGATTTCAACGCCTGCGAATCATCGCGTATGGAGAGGGTTTTCTTTGACGACATCGCCAGTACGGCCGTGGGCACTGTTGCGTCGACGTCTGACGACAGTTTCACTTGACAAACGAAAAAGTACACCGAGCCTGATATAAACCACACAAGGCGTCGCTTAGAGCGCATACCACCGCGACGGGGCGGTGACTGAGCCGCGATGACGACTGTACGCGCGTTCAAGTGTAACGATTTACTCGCGTATAACGACGTCAACGTCGACGCACTCACGGAAACGTACGGGTTGGCATTTTACTTGCAATACCTCGCCACATGGCCAGAGTACTTTAGCGCGGCGACAGCGACGGAGAGCGATGTAATCGGGTACGTCATGGGTAAATGTGAAGGCAAAAACGAGTTGTGGCACGGACACGTCACTGCGGTGACGGTGGCGCCGAACTATCGTCGACAAGGTTTGGCAAAGATGCTGATGCACGAGTTGGAGGAGGTGACTGAGCTCACGCATGATGGGTACTTTGTAGATTTGTTCGTGCGTGTGTCGAATGCGGTGGCGATTGGCATGTATGAGAAGTTTGGATATTCAGTATATCGTAGGGTGCTGAATTATTACTCTGGTGAGGAAGATGGGTTTGACATGCGAAAGGCTATGCGACGAGACGTGGAGAAAAAGTCAGTCATACCGCTGACGAGACCTGTCCATCCTTGGGAGATTGAATGGGATTGACACCATCGATTCATACATGCCGTGCGGCCAAGCGTTACTCACCGTGCCGGATTCTTTACGAGGACGTTCTCCTCCGTTAAATGTGTTGGTGGTTGACTATTCTTCCATTTACGGTACGGATTGTCCAGCGGTTGACACGCTTTKGCTCCAAGAAGACCTTGGTCGACTCTTAGCTTGGGAAGATCTTCAGCAGTTTGTCGGCCGTTTGCGTAGAGATGGTACAGCTGTTTTCTATTCTAAGAAGACCGCTCGTAAGGCTGCCGTAGTATAGTATACTAGTACGTAGCTAATTATTTAATATTTAATGACAACATGACAACGCGTATTTCTAGTTCCTGGCTTTAATCCACTGGCGGCCACCACTTGAAATCTGCTCTGCCAGATGTAGCGTTTTGTACACGGTTCTTTAAATTATTCACCGATGCAAGTTCGACTTCCACTTGAATGTGTACCGTGCCGTCATCACTATATTCCTCGTCGATTTTAATCGCCTTGAATTCATCTAATGCTAAGTACACGCCGCCTAAATCCGCACTTGCAACGCAGATGACAACGTCAGCCTTCGGCGTCACCTCCACCGCCGTGTCCGCAGCCTTCTCTAAAGCGAGCTGCGCGGCTCCTCCATACGCCCGAATGAGACCACCGACACCGAGCTGAGTGCCTCCGTAATAGCGAGTTACGACGCACACTACAAAATCCAAGCCAGACGCGTTCACCGCGTTCATGATAGGCTGACCAGCCGAACCTCCTGGTTCGCCGTCGTCGCTAAACCTATAGACGCTTTCGCCCGTGCGAAACGCCCAACAATTATGAGAAGCACTCAAGTCCGCATTGGCACGCACGAATGCCAGAGCGTCGTCAGCAGAAGTGCACGGCGCGCACGTTGCAACAAAGCGACTCTTTTTCACCTCAGTATCCACTGTTGCGGGCTCACACGGTGTCCGATACACGCCTGGTGCAGCACTATTGATTGCAGTTACGGGCCTACGACTGGTAAGTGTCCTTCGCGCTGGGGCGACCGTCTCCCCAAGCGCGCGAAGGGTAGACGACAACATGGGCAAGTCTGCATGCTAGTTATGAGGATTGCTCGACAGCCGTGAGTTGAGAAATTTCTGCTATAACGATGTTTATCATCACGCGTTCTAAATTCTATGATTTCTATTTATGCCCATTCGTCGGCTTGAATCCTACTAGGACCGCTTGGATGTGTCGTATGTTTAGACACTGCGAACAACGTATTGAGCTTGTCTGCTCCATCTGGTCGAGCGCTCCTTTTTGGGGAGTTCGCCGCCTTCAAATCTGCGTATCCCACCTGAGTTTCATTATTTTCTAATTGAGACATTTGCATACTCGATAAGTGCACTATGGGCTTGTTGACTTGTCTCTTCATCTTGCTTTTGCCAGGCGTTGGAAACTGATCTGGAATTGGAAGGTGGTCGTCTTTGTCCACATCCATGTCATCTGCTAAGTCTTGCACCAAATCAGCTACGCAATCGGCGTTATCCTTCATAACATCGCTTTTCTGGCGCTTTAATTTTGGAGTGATACCCGATGACGAGCGCGACAGTGGCGTTCGTCCACGCGAGCCGCTAGACTTGCTGAGCTTGCCGTCCATGTTCGGCGTCGCCCTGCTGTGAGGCGTGCTAAACTTTGAGCCAGAAGCAGCCATAGGAGATGGAGACGTTTGAAGTAAGCCTGACAAATCTTTACCCATCACCAAGTCTTTCCGCTGAATACCTGGCGTTTTGGTGGAGTCATCCGCGGGTGCATCATCAGAACCGTCGGCGCTGTCGCGCGTTTTCTCTTGCGTCACGTGCTCAGATGTATCTGCTTTTGGCGTGATTTCTCCGCCTGGCTCGAACGTTGATTCGTCCACATGTGAACCAGACTTGACGCACGCATAGAGCCACTCTGCCGTGACAACCTTGAGGCCCCACTTTTTTGCCGCTTCATACTTCGCGCCATCCGCCGTGGGTACGACTAAATGCGTGTTCTTGGTTCTCGCCAACCGATCAGAGTACTTTGCACCAAGCAGTACGCACAGGAACTTGAGCGTTTTCTTTGTCATTTCATCGTACGACGAAGTACTCACACATACTTCGGCCAAGGTTTTATTCGACACCGTACACGGCAGTGGTTGGTACGCCAAAGAATCAGTCGCTGGTAGAATTTCTCCAGCTTTGACGCATTGCTCCAACCAAAAGCAAGTTACGTATGTCGTTTCGACTTGCTTCATTCGTTCGAGTTCATGACGTTCCTTTGCATCCGGCGCTGCTGGACATACAACATAGTTTGCCGTGATAAACTCTCGTCCGCTACGTGAATCAATTACTTGCCCGCCTCCTTCACTTATGTATTCACGTGAAACAGAAGCTTCATCCTCGCACAAAAGTGCCGACAAGGCAATTCGAACGTCAACAAACGGTGTGAAAATACGAGCAGCTTCGCCCGATTCATCCTGCCTGTCGACAGCAAGTGCTTCCGTCGCTGGTAACTCAGTTGCTGTGTGGAAAAACGTCTCTGGCACATTTGACACATGTGTCTGCGCGAGCACTTCTCGAGTGAGAGGATTTTGCGCTCGAGGCACAACCTTTGGAGGCGATCTTACATCAACCGTTTGCACTGGTAACGTTGGTTTTAAACGACTTGTACGCTGCTGAGCTTGGTCATCACCCACTCCACCAGCTGATTCAGTAGGATTACTTGAAAGCGCCCCTGAATCGCTGCGCGTAATCAAATTCTTGCACCTCGCCCAAGCTTCGTCAGACACTAAATAATCCTCTATCGGTAGACATGCTTTTTTCTTTGTGCATTCTCCGAGCCAATCAGACAAAACACACCTCTCCTTTGCCATCTTAACTTCATTCATTTGCCAAGGTGTGACGAATCTACTCATAACTATGTGCGTTGCCTTTCGGAAATCCTTCGTGGTAATGGCCGCACCCAGGCGTACGTGTTTCACAATTGCGCAGGAATACTGCTGTTCGCGCGGCGACTCAAATCCAACAAGATAAATTCGACAACCAAATAGATAATGCGAATCCCAAGGCGTATGATCTTCTGCTACCGGCGGAGGAACCCACTTTGCCTGTTTTTGCACCTCGGGTGGGGGTACGTCCACCAACTCAAAACGTGCCTCATCTAATCTCTCACCGGATCGCTCGCACTCATCCAACCACCTATCAGTAACAATTTTTACTGTTCCCCACTCCTTGGCATGTTTGTATTTCAAACTATCTTTCGATGCCGCAATCAAGTGCGTCGTCTTCTTCTCCACCAAGTCTCCCATGAAAATACCACCAATCCTACTCACGCTCTCCTCAATCTTCTTCCTTATCTGCAAGCTCATGTAGCCTGTCAAGCTCACCACACAACCAGTCAACGGCAACACTTTATATCTATCCATAGGTGCTAACTTCTTCGCCTTGGCGCTATCCTTCAACCACTGCACGCTGACGACTGGTTTACGCATGTTTCGAGAAAACTCGTACTTGGCGGACATTGTCATCGCCGCCACGCACACATCGAAATGTTCCGCCCCCGTCCAGTGTTGTTCGAACGTAATATTTAAGGATGATGCTAGCTGGGCGATTTCATCCTGCGTATCAATGAGACGTCGTCGTCAGTCGAGGTTCAAGAGGCGACTAGAGATTCAAACGTACCGTTTCGCGAACATTGAACCCGGTGCAGATGAGCACGGTGGACATCGTTCGCGACGTCGAGGCACGATGTGATGGTATTCGCTATGCTATGCGCGTTGTGCGTACGCGGGTTGACTTTTGGCGCCGCACCGCGCGCGTTAAAGTGCGGCCAGCTGCGTTGGTGCCTTATTTTTTAAAACGCGCGCCGCTGCCGCGACTCGCGAACAAGTTAGAAGGCGATCAGAATATGACGTCTCTATGAAGAGATTTAGGCGAAACGCTCGTAAATCGCAAGGAAAGATGCTGAATGAAAATATTGGTATGCACATGAGCAGTGGCACTACTGCTTGGCGATTTGCGCAAAAGATTTGAGCAAACCGGCGACTTTACTGTTCAACGCCGCAATTTCACTTTGTTGTGCTTTAACCGTAGCTTCTAGACCACGCACTCGCGCTTCAACCTTCTGATGACCCTGTTTCGCAAGCGTTTGCTCCTTTTCTAAATCTAAGTGCTTGGTTTCGAGCATGGAGATGCCGGTGTTCATTGCCTTGAGACCTGCGCGGCGTTTGTCGTCGACTTCTGCCAGTGCCGCTGACCACCGTTCAAGTTCTAAAACTCGCGATTTCACTTTAGCTTCTTCCGCCCAGAGCATTTTCAAGTGACTATCTGCGTTCGTCGTCACGTGTTGGTGTAATACACCTTTACAAATAGGATCAACGCATCCTAAATCGAAATATGGGCATTTCATCAGCTTCATCGAACAGGTGCCAACTTGATGCGCGCACATTTCTCTGCGCATTACGATTTGATTGCAATTTAGCGTGCAAGGCACAAGCTTGAAAGAACAGTGGGAGTCATGTTTGTCACGTAGGTGTAGTGCGAAAGACTCGGGACACCCTTCATTCTCACAGTTCACTGGAAGGAATCTGCACTCCATCTTATGCTCGAAGAGTTCATCCTCGTTCGCGCACTCCTTCGAGCAATGGGCTTGGAAATCAGAATCATACAATTCAACGAGTTTAACAGCTAATCTGTTTCGTTCGCTCTCCGCCCAAGCGTTGGAATCAACTAGAGCGTTCTCCATCTTGGAGACGGCATCCTTCGTGTTGCCCAAAAGCCCAGACATCACCCCCTTCTTCGACGTCGCAAACTGTTCTATTCTAAGTGATAAATCTTGGAGCGTACGAGGGTTGCTCGTGTCAACTTTGCACAGTTTGCTCTCGAGCTCCTTTGAGAGGTCCTTTGAAAGCTTCAGTCGACTTGCGTCGGTGCTCAGTACGCTCGATTGATGCACGACAGCGCGCGCTACAGCATTCAAGAGACACCCTGCGACATTCGTCGACGTCCCCATGCACACATGATTGCACTTCATCGTGTTGGCGGTCTCTGACGTTGAGGGATCGCACATGACGGAGGCAGGCGGCGACTGGCGGAGGATACCGACGGACGGCACTTTTTTCAGATTCCTGAACTCTACTCGCAATAGAAGTAGTCGCGCCGACATTGTGCAGGAACGTAAGCGATGATGACATGGAGGAAGTATATTTTCATCTAAAATTTTCTGCGTAATTATTGAAGTGTGTGTAGGCAGTTGGTGTTTTGATGTACATTCGTTTTTCATTTGGCGTGACGGCGTCGTTGTTTCGCTTGGGAATAAAAAAAAATCTTTCCTCCCATACATGCCGAAGCCACGTCATTTCTCTCATCAGAGCCAAAACGGCTTTAAACGCGCAAAATTTGTAAGCTATTGCGGAAAGCAATCGCAATCCAGTCAGGCTGCGAAGCACTCCATTGAAGCTGGTTGATTTCTGCTCCAGCCGAGTACGCCAAGATTGGATCCAAGCCACCTTCTGGTGGTTGATTCATCGTGGATAGGTCCCAAATCAAGGCCTGACTGTCATCACCAGCCGTGCACATGTGACTCGAGCTGTGCGGGGCCCAGGCTAAAGTGTTCACGCTCGCTCGGTGCGAATGAAGTTCAGCAACTGGAAGCGTCGGGAATCGAATATCGAGAACGATGACGGGACTATCCATACAAATAGTCGCCATGTACCTCGGATCTTGCTTATTCCAACCCAAACGTAATAATGGCGTGTCTGGAGTTTGACTTTCATAGATGATTGTACTGTGATCCTTATCTCTCAAATCAAACACACGCACGCTGCCGTCGGCGCTCACGCTCGCGAAGACCTCGGGTCCACCCCAAGCAATATCATACACCTCCTTGTCGTGCGCGATGAGCTGCGTGTCCACGCACTCGCGTTCAATGTCCCAAATTGTACACGTTGTATCGATTGATGACGTACCAACGCGCTGAAGTTTCGTCTCATTCCAGTCAAAGCTCGTCAATGGTGCGCAAAACTCGCTATTCTTGTTGTTATTCAACAGCGACTTCATCTCCACCGAGTTATCTTCCTGCACTTGCCAGATTCTCAAGTAATCCCCAGTCGTCGCCAACAAATCCTCTTTTGTGCATTCTTTGTCCGGGATGAATAAAATCTTCGTGCATGGATACGGATGCGTGAACGAGCTTTGCGACTCTTCTGGAAAAGTCCCCGTTTCCTCGTCCAAAGTCACGATTCGCACCGAGTTGGAGTACTCCTCCACGAAACTCCCGCACGCTAATCGATACGGTTTATCTTGTCGCACCTATGCATGATCACAAAAACACACAAACACAACCTCGTCAGTCGTCATTCATCGCACATCGTCACACGCGCGGCGCGACGAATGGAATATTCCATWCGCGCTCGATCCGCGCCGTCGCTCGMCGTCGCGCGCGCGTCAATCCACCCAAACGCTTTGTCGTTGCACGTACACTCCAATTCGCCGCATAAATCATCCACGGCGCTTCATACGTATAAATCTCCGCGCGTTTCTCCCCATTCGTCGCCATTGTTCACCACACGCGCACGCGCGCGAACGTCCAAGCCACGCCCAACGTCGTAGGTCACCCCACCCGTGCGGTTAGAGCGACGTGTATAATCGCGCGCTGTGCAATCGTTCGAATCGCGTCCTACGCGTCGTCGACTCGCGCGCGGTGCGATGGTACGCGGGGTATATATATCCTTATATCCTTTTATCCTCGTCCTCGAACGCGAACGCACACACACCAGGTTATCGTTCGCGTTCGCGTCGCGCGCTGACGCGCACGTGCATTCGACAATCCTCGACGAGCGGTCGATGGCGATCGATGGCGATCGATGAGCGATCGATGGCGATCGATGGCGCGAAAGCACTCGAGCGCTTTCGCGATCGCGATGTGCATCGATCGATGTCCAGGGCAGGCAGGTTTTTTTTTGCTAGGTCGGGCCGTAGGGGGTGGGTGCCTGGTCACGATTGGCGAAATTTGTTGTGACGATTCGGGGCGGCCGCCAGTCCAGAGCGCGCGTCGACGGTCGCGGGCGTCGACGGTCGCGGCGACGACGAGAGCGCGGCGAGGGAGGGGTTTCGTTGTATTTATTGCGCGCGCGCGCGCGCGTTCGCGGGGCGATGGGCATGGATGCGCACGGGGAGGCGACGCGCGACCGCACGATGGTGCACGCGCTCAGACGGTTGGGGACGCTCGAGACGGTGGCTCGCGCGCACGACGCGGCGCCGGGCGCGAGCGTGGATGCGCGGGCGACGATACGAGTGTTGTGTTTAGGTGCGGATAGGCATGAAGGGACGAATCCGCGGGCGACGGCGCGGGCGTTTGTGGGTGTACGAGAGGCGGCGTGGCGCGCGGGCGTGGAGACGGTGTCGGTGTTGTGCGTCGGGCCAAACGTCAAGGTGGATGATGGTGTGGATTTGAATGTGGCGTATGACGTGCGTGATAGGATGTCTTCGTCATCTTTGTCGTCGTTGTCGTCGGATGTTCCCAGTGGAGCGGCGTTACGGGTGGAATATCGTACAGGATTGTATCACGACGAGGCGCCGCCGACTTTGGAGGAGGCTCCAGATGTGGCGTTTGCGTTTAATGCCGGAGTGTGGGGATATGATCCGAGTGATTGGGCGCCTACAATTGAACGCGTCGTTATTGATGAACGCACACCGCTCGTTGTGACGTCGTATACGCTCCTTGAGGCTGAGAGCGACGAGGACGCGATGCGTTCGAGTTTGAGCGAGTTTGACGACAAAGTCAAATGGGTGTGGCAAGCGGAGATGAATCCCTCGCAATCGACCGAGGTGAGGGATCTTGGATTCGATAGATCTGATTACATCGATAGCGAGAAAGACTCGTCAGAACTCAAGGAAAATTCCGCGTGGCAGTGCGTCGCGGTGCGCGGATGAAGGTTTTATTTCACCGAGCACGACTGGCGCGCTCCGGTAATCGCATTCATCGCATCGACATGCTTTGTGACGAGAGACCAGGTGGACTCGTCGGAGTGAATGCCGTACTTTGATGTCAGACCGACGCCTCTGTCGTACCAATGCCAGAAAAGAGAGCCCGCGAGCTTTCCTTGACGCGCGTTCTGCTCGGCTAGATCAAACGCGGCGGCAAAGTACTTGTTACGTTCGCTAAACGTCGACCTGTCTTCGACAATCTTTCCGAATTCCTCTAGCAAGAATGGTTTGTTGAACGATCGAGCCGCCATATCGATGTGCGATTGGATGTACTGTCGCATGAATGTCACAGTTTTTGGCTGCCAATTGTCGGGCCAAACGTGAATAGATGCAAAGTCAATGCATTTCAACTTAGAGTGACGAGCCCAACTTTGTCCTTCTTCGGCAGCCCACGTCGAGCCGCCTATGCCAGGATTGAGCGCGCGCTCCTCTTCTGAATCACTCAAGTCGAAAAATCCTTCGTAGCCCAGACCCACGAGGGTATTCGGTGCGCGCTTCTTGAGGAATGTACACATGTCATTCACCCATTGGCCGATAATCTGAGGCTGGCATCCTTGGCAACGCGCCTCGTTCACAAGATTGTACGCCATGATAGTAGGATCGTCACCGTAGCGACGACCATTGATAGAGTTTCGACGATTTGTGATCGTATTGATCATGTTCATGAACAAACGGCGCGAATTTTGGTCGGTATAGAAGTCTTGATGTTTCGACGCGGTCGGCGACATCTCGACGTACTGATCAACTCCACCGACACTATACCAATTATCTGCAAGCACTAAAATGACACGCAGACCGCGTTTGCGCGCCTCATCCATTACAAAATCAAGTGATTCGAGAATATTTTCATTCCAGACGCCAGCAGATTTTTGTGCGGCGTAACCTTTCGTGATTGTATGCGCCCAAAAGCGAACAACCTTCATGCCTGTGGCGACGCCTTCGTTGAATACTCGAATGATATGCTCGCGGCCTGGGAGAGGCAAGTGTCTCGCCGGCGGTCCTGCATCACTAGCTTGTTCTAGTACTTCCCATTGATTCCATCCAATAGCGATAAACCTTTGACCATTCACCTCGAAATTGTCGCCGTTTACTCGCACAAAGGCATCTGGCAAACATGTCGTCGCAAGGACCTGATTTGAAATGTCCCGCGTGATATCCAAAGCCCCATGTTTGCCAGCGGGCGTCGTTCGAAACCAATCTGAATCGTGATCCGCCATGACAAGGGTTGTCATCGAGAGAACCACGACGGCCAAGCGTGCGATCGCCATCATTGCGTCGTGTTGGGAAATGAGTCCGAGGTGAAAGCCGAGGTTTACCGTACACATTGTCATCGTTACACATGGTCATTGTTAATACACCAAATTTGCTGCTGCTAGTGCTGCTACTTCTAAAGCCATTTGTTTTCTCAAATTTTCTACGTCCTCGACTAAATGTTTGAAGGATGAAAGCAAGACATCGCGTTGTATCTGCCCCATGTGTGCGATCAATTGCACCGCGCACTCTCGAGTCAAAAGGCGCACGACTTCTTTTTGAGCCGAGACACTCAGCGCGGATAACGCTTCAGCAGCCGAACGTGGTGGCTCTCTTGAGATTTGACGTGCTCGCATTTTGAAAGTTTCTGTTGCTGAGCGTCCTCGTCCACTAGCCCGCGGTCCACGAACTCTACGAGATTCTTTGCGCTGAAAGCTCCCATCGCGACAAAACGAAAATGAGCTCAAGAATTCAGACTCTTCGTCTGGTCGAACTACTTTTTCTCCCTTCAATAATCTGCTTATCTGAGCAATTTCAACCATTGCCTGCTCATCTAAACCACCATTCACGATCTGATTATCATCACCCGTGACTGCTTTGGTCTTAGTGCCAAGCTTTTGTGCCCAATCCCATCGTCCGCGTTCGCGTTCGCGTTCTATGCGCTTTTTAATCACGCCTTCGATGACTTCTTTTCGCATGGTGTCGATATCATCGATACCAATTTGGAGCTCTTGAAGAAGTTTAGCGCAACGCCGCATGATGAATTTGAACTTCTTCTTGTATACTGGGGCAATAGTGGAAAATAAATCGGGGAATTCCTCGTAAACTTGCTGAAAATCTTTCAACGACATGCGCGACGAGCACTGATTACTCAGGTACAAAATGGCACTCTTCACTAACATTCTCGGCTGTCGCAGAAATTCTCTTCGTTCAGCGCGCTGATCTGCAATGTATTTTTCGTGAAAATACGCACCCAACGCATTATTCATGGATGAGTTTTCCATCTTGATGTGTTTCAGCTTGCCAAATTCGCGTTCTTTACGCCTCTCGTACTCCCAAAGTATCGCTGAAAACTCGGCTCTATCTATCATTTTGTTCCCGTCGTGATCCATTATCGCGAAAACGAACGCTACGCTACTTTTGATTTCTCCCTTGTTCACCAATTTCTTCGCCTCTTTCGTCGCCAACTCTAAGACGCCGAGCGTCGTGACAAACTCTTCAAAAGTGATTTTGCCGTCGTTGTCGGTGTCAAAGTATTGTAAGATGTTTTGCGTCCATACGCTACGTTTATCTAGGGCAAACACTTGACATAGTTCACCAACGTCAATGGATCCCGAGCTGTCGATGTCGAACTTCAAAAAGTCCCGCTTCAAGCGCCTCAGGCTCCTCGCACTCCGTACTTGAGCGTCAAACGGGGACAACGTTGGTCGCTTCGGGAGCACACGACGGATGGCTCTGAGACAATAGAAGAGAACGCGAACGGCAGGATGTTTGGGCGAACTCGCTTTTTCCTCGTCATTTTCTTCGTTCAATGCATCGGGTGGAGGTTCGTCTTCCGATGGAGGTTCTTCAGCCTCCATCGCGCCGCGCAGTGGAGTGAGCGTAAAAACTACCACAAGCGCGTGTTTGGCACATGGTTCGAGTGTCACCGAATAAAGTAATGAAGAATGCTCAATGCGCGCGGGAGCGAAAAAGTATGCGTGTAAGTGCGCGTACGTGCGCGTGGGATTTTTAGTGATTACGCCCGCAGTTCAATACTACAAACGAAGTTCGTTCTAATGCGCTCACACTGAGCGCCTATTCGTCTCCTCTCCAACTTAAGCATCGGCCTCCATAGTACCCTTCTCCGAAACGTAGATACCGTCAAGGAACTTACGGATATCCTTATTCTTCACCAAGCACGCCATGTGGATGAGCGCCGCAGACTTCGACACGTTGTCGATGTCGCTGCCCTCGAGGATGATTTGATCCTTCACAGTGTCATCACGAATGCACACAACGCCCGGAAGCATGTTGCACACACGGGTACGCTTCTCACCGAGGAAGTTACGAATCTCGACGACGGTACCACCCTTCTCCATGTTGATGTTCACGGGGAAGTGCGCATACACGGCGCGCATCTTGTAGCGGAAACCCTTCATGACACCATCGAACAAGTTCGAGACATGGCTAATAGTCGTACGGAGCGCAGCAGAGCGCTTGTTCGAAGAGAACCACATGGTGCCAACGATTTCGTTCGATTCCGTGTCGTGCACGAGGTCGAGCTTGGGCACATGGTGGAAGTCGCGAGACAACTCACCGCGGGGACCGGCGACGGTGATCTTGCGCGCCTTGCACACCTTGATCGTCACGCCCTCCGGGATCGCAAGTCTGATTTCCTTGTTGATGAGTCTCATCGTTCAATCTGTTGTTCGTTCGCAAAACACAATAAATCGTCGTCAGTGGCGAGTTCTGGAGCGCAATACAAAAGAGTCACGCGGCTCGCGTTCGCGCGCCCCACGCGAACCCAACCAATAGGGCTTTGCTCGACTCATCGCGTTGGACGCGCTCGCGCCCGTGCGCGTCTCCATCGACCTCACGCGAGCAACGAACGACACCGTCCCACACGCCTTCCGCGTGCAAACACGCTCGAATGCCGCTCGCGCGCGCGCCACCGCGCCCATCCGGTCAACCGAACCGCCCACGTCGCGCCCACATCGCGCGCCCCGCGCACACGGACACATCGCCCTCGAACCCCGCCCGTGAACGTCGCTCACGACCATCACCGCGCGGAAACATCGAGAACAAAACCATCCCACCTATGCCACCGCGCGCGAGTCGCGCGCCACCGCGCATCGCCGCCATCACCGCGCCGTCACCCCGCGCGCGCGATCGCTATTAGGGCTACGGCATCCACCCACCCATCCGTCGCCCTCGCGAGCGCTGCGCGCGCCGACCCGCCTCGCGCGTGCGCATCGACTGACCGCACCGCACGCACGCATCGTCACGCATCGTTTTCATCGCGTCGTCGTCGCGCGTCGCGCACGTACCTAGAGGAGCTCGCGCGTGCGAAAGAGACCGCATCGAGGCGCGGCGCGCGCGGTTTCGTTCGAGTGGCCGGTCGGTCGGACTTCGGACATATGGCGTACACGCCACTAATGTATCACACATGTGCTCCAGCGTCGCTTTTGTCCCAGTCTCGCGCCGCGCGGCGGCGGCGGTGCGTCGTCGTCGTTCGTCGACGCTCTCGAAAACGCGACGCGCGTCGCGCGGGTGATGACGACGACGTCAGTGCCGCCGCCGCCGCTACCATCACGAACGATGCACGAGGGCGAGGGCGAGGGCGAGGGCGATCCATCGCCGTCGAGTCGGTTGTGCGTGAAGAATGTGCCCAAGCACGTGAACGAGGCGCGATTGCGCGAGCATTTCGCGTCGCAAGGGGAAGTGACGGATGTGAAGATTGTGCGTACGACGGATGGGGTGTCGAGACAAATGGCGTTTGTTGGGTTTAAGACAGAAACGATGGCTACGGGGGCGTTGAAGTACTTTGATAGGACGTTTATCGACACGAGTCGGATTGAGGTGCAGTACGCGCGAAGCGTGCACAGCGCGCAGATTCCGCGACCGTGGTCCAAGTACTCCCAGGGAAGCTCGGCAAATAAGGAAGTGGAGACAAAGAAGGCGGCGAAGAATGCAGAGCCTGAGGAGGAAGAACGATGGATTGGTGCGAGAGAGGCGAAGAAGTTGGCCAAGCAACAGCTGCGAGAAAAGTTCGACCCGACGTACGAAGCAGAGCAAATGATGAAGGAAGATCCCAAGTTTCGTGAATTCATGGAACTCATGATGCCATCGAAACAAAAGTTCTGGAACGATGGGTTTTTCGAGAACCAAGACGAGCTGGCCGCGCATGGTGATGCTCAAAAGGCGTTACGCGAAGGCGGCGACGCGGGAAGTAGCGACGACGAATATCAAGACATAGATGACGGTGACGACGCAGGTGGTGCGCCATCGTCATCATCGCCATCATCCGACGATGATGATGATTCTAAAGATGAATCGGATGATGACGTTGATTCAGATTCTGAAAAGTTGGCAAACGATGAAAAAGTGTCTGATATGGACTACTTCAAATCGAAACAGTCCACTTGGAAGGATGACGAGTCTGGCAGTGACGATGACGATGACGATGACGAGTCTGGTGGTGACGACGATGACGATTCAGATGATTCTGGTGACGACTCTGGCGACGACGATGACGACGATGCTAAATCTGGCTCAGGATCAAGTTCCGTCTCTGAGGATGCTGAAAACGCCGCCGATGGGGAACCGGAATCCAAGGATGTAAATGCCGCAGATATGGAGGCACTCTCGGAAACGGGCCGCATTTTCGTTAGAAACTTGCCTTACACGGCTACTGAAGAAGAGATTGCGGAGTTGTTCCAGAAATTCGGTAAGCTTAGCGCGGTGCACATTCTCGTGGACAAGAGCACGCGTCGCAGTAAAGGCTTAGCGTACGTTACTTATGTGTTACCAGAAGATGGCGTCAAGGCAATGGAGGCGTGTGATGGTTCTATTTTCCAAGGAAGATTGCTTCACTTACTTCCAGCTAAACGAGCACCTCAGCTTTCGACAACCATGGGTGGCGTTGGCCGAGATGCTGACGCGGCAAACGCTGACGAGCCAGAGGACAAGAAGAATGCATTCAAAGCTGAGCGCGAGGCCGAAAGAAAAGCTGATGCGGGTAACACAAAGGCTTGGAATTCCTTGTTCATGCGTCAAGATACGGTTGCGGCTGCTATCGCTGCGCATTACGGCGTCACTAAGGCTGAACTTTTGGAAAGCGCGGCGGATGACCTCGCGGTGCGCATGGCGCTCGGTGAAGCTCAAGTCATTGCGACGACGAAGCAGCAGCTTAAAGAGGCAGGTATTGATGCAGATTCTTTAGAAAACTCTGCAGCTTCGAGTGGAGCTAAGAACAATAGCAAAGTCAAGCGTAGTAATTGCGTGTTGTTGTTGAAAAACTTGCCATACGAAGCCGAGGAGGATGAGCTCAGAGAACTTTGCGAAAAGTATGGTGGTATTTCTCGATTTATCTTGCCAGACACGCGTACGATTGCGGTCGTTGAGTTCTTAGAAGCTTCAGAAGCGCGTCGAGCATTTACTGGTTTAGCGTACAAGCGTTACCGACACGTTCCACTCTATCTTGAATGGGCCCCGGAAGACATCTTTGGATCGAGCGCAAAGGTTGACATTCGAGGCGCTAAAGCATTGGCGGCTGTAGAGGCAGCGAGCGACATAGCCAAGGAGGCGCGTGAAAAGACAAAGGCCAAAGTGGATGCAGCGAGCGATCTTGGCGGTAAGACAGCTGCCGATGATGCAGTTTCAATCTTTGTCAAGGGGCTTGATTTTGGAACGACGGAGAACAAGTTGCGTGCGCATTTCCTCGCCGCCGCGCAACGTATTTCTGGCAAGGTGATTTCTGAAAGAATTGTCACTCATCGTGGTCCTGGTGGAAAAATGTTGAGCCGAGGTTTTGGTTTCGTGGAGTTTGACTCACCCTTGACGGCAAAGTCTGTTTTGAACATTTTGCAAGGGTCGTCGCTCGATGGTAAAACGTTGCGTCTCGAGCTCAGTACGCAAGGTTCAAATAACGATGGTGATGACGAGAAGGGTGAGAAGATTCCAAAAGGCTTTAGCGCGACAAAAGTCATGGTGCGCAACGTCGCGTTTGAGGCCACCAAGCGTGATATTCAAAAACTTTTCAACCCGTTCGGTCAACTCAAACAAGTGCGCTTACCCAAAAAGTTTGATGGCGCGCACCGCGGTTTCGCATTCGTTGAGTTCAACACTCGACGCGAGACTCAAGCTGCGATAGATGCACTCAAAGGTACGCACTTGTATGGCAGGCACTTAATCATAGAACGCGCTGCAGACGATGACGACGTCGACACGATTCGCAAAAAGACGACGGCAAAGTTTGAAGCTAATGAAACGGCGTCGAAACGAGCTCGTCTCGGAGCGTAGTAGGTAGTAGACAACAAAGATGTACTAGTAGTATAAAACAATTACAATTATGATGAATACGCTCGCTCTACGATGGCGGCGGATTGAATCTTTTGGCTAGGATGAGGTACTCGCAGTCGCCTCCCGGAGAGTTGTCGTCGATTTCATACTTCATCTTGTTGGTGTAAAATCCATACGCCGAGACGTTCACCTTGAGCACGGTGAGAATCACGGCATCCATGCCCAATATTTTCGATAACTTCTCCACCAAAGTCACTAAAATTTCTCCCAACGATCGTTTCTGGTGCGCCGCCTCGCACTGCAACTCGTAAATGTACCCCACCGGCGCGTCCAAGTGCTCATCCTCTTGTTCAAATCTAAAGTGCACGAACGCCGCGGGCTGTTTCGTCGACGCACTTCGCGCGACAATAAACCTCGCCCCAGCATCATTCAACTCCCGTCTCTTCTCAATCGCATTCCACCCCCACGTTTGCTCATACAACGCCCGCATATTCGTCTTTGTCAACTCAAAGCACCAGTCCCGCGTCGCCTCATCCATCTCCCGACAGCTCGCGTACGTCTCAAACGCGTAATCCCACGGCAATGACGCCAACGCCGACACCACGTCGTGCGCACCATCCTCACCACCCCGCACCGTACTCAATTCATACTCTCGCTGCTTCTGCGCCCGTAACACCCCAGACGCCGCGCGCACGGGCGCATCGAAATCCTCCCTCGTCTTCGCATTCGCTCGTCCCAGCGTCGACGCCGTGAGCGATGATGTCGATGTCGACGTCGATGGCGGCTCCATCGTATTCGTCGTCGTCGTCGTCGTCGCCGACGATCACGCCACCACCACCTACCGCACGAATACGAGGCACGAACGACGCCGCGCGACCGTCGTCGTCGTCGTCGTCGTCGCGAACGTGTCTCGCCCACGACGCGCGCGCGACCGCCGACTCACGGACACCGCCAACGCGTGCACCGCCAACGCCCAGAGCAAATCTGCGAGACACCACGATGTAAATAAACCATACACATGATATACCATAATATAGTACAGAGTACGATATATATGTCCGAACTAAAAACGTATCTTTCACACGGACCCATCGGCGATCGCATCGATCGCGAGTTCGATCGAGTTCGATCGATGGCGCGATCGCGAATCGCGATCGATCGATCGATCGATCGATCGATCGCGTTCGATCGATGGAATTCGAACGCACGCGATGGATCGCGCGCGCGCGCGGCGTGCGGCATACGCGCACGCGACGACGACGAGACGATGAACGCCGTGGCCCAGGTACGTGACGAGTGCGATGAAGAGTGCGCGAGTGCGCGCGTGAGGCGATGCCGGCGGTGGCGTCGACGCCGAGCGCGCTGTGAAGAAGGATGAGACGCGTGATGACGCGCGGGTCGTATCTCCAAGGCGCGATCGGATTGCGCCGCGTCCGTGTCGTGCGTTGTCTCGCGCGTATGCGCGTGAGATGCGCATAGGCGCGATGCGCGATGGCGTGGGGCGTGTGTGCGTCGTCATCGCGTGCGCGTGCGTTGTGGTGTACGCGACGGGTAGAGGGTGGGATCGGCGCGGGATCGCGATCGCGCGCGCGACCCTACCGCGGGGATATCGTCCCGCGCGGGACGCGCGCGACGTCGGGAGGGGTGGTTGTGCGTGCGTGTGCGGAGATGTGATGCGTGCGTGTGCGTGATGGCGCACGTGACGCGCGGGACGTCTTGGGGGTGTTCGTGTTGATCGTATGCGTATACACTTTATGCGTATGTATGCGCGTGTGACGATGACTGACGAGGCGATTGCGTGTGCGGTCCGCGTTGTAGATGAACCTTACGAGCAAAGTGACCGTCGCTGGTCTCAAGCCGACCGCCCGCGCGCAACGCGCCGCGGTCAAGACGGAGGCGCGCTGCTCCGCGGCGGACGCGACGCGCAAGGCGGCGTCCTTGGCGGTCGCCGTTGCGGTCGCCGCCGCGCCGTTGGTTGCTGTTGAAGAAGCGTTTGCGCGCGACGTCGCCCCGTACGCTGGTCTCACTCCGTGCAAGTCGAACAAGGCGTTCGCCAAGCGTCAAAAGACGGAAATCAAGGCGCTCGAAAAGCGCTTGAAGAAGTATGACGCCGCTTCCGCGCCCGCGCTCGCGCTCAACGCGACGATTGAAAAGACGAACACGCGCTTCGCGAACTATGGTGAGTCTGGTTTGCTCTGCGGCAAGGATGGTCTTCCCCACTTGATTGTCGATGGTAACCTCGAGCACCTCGGTGAGTTCGCCGTGCCGGGCTTGGGTTTCCTCTACGTGGCGGGCTGGATCGGCTACGCGGGTCGCAGCTACGTGATGATGAACAAGGAGACCGCCAAGCCGACGGAGGGTGAAATCATCATTGATGTCCCGAAGGCGCTCGGCCTCATGTTCCAAGCGGGTGGGTGGCCGCTTCTCGCCGCCATGGAGCTCAAAAACCAAACCCTAACTGAAAAGGCGGAAAATATCACCGTGAGCCCCCGCTAGGGACCTAGACGACATGCTCGTTGAGACGACCCGATCGTTGTTGAGACGACCTACTCGTTGTTGGGAAATTGAGCGCTGTATTTCCTTTCACAATCCGTTTTAATTAGTCGCGTCTTGTGATACCAAAAAGCTTTCATTTACAACATGCCGTCGTCACACGCGCGTGTGATGACGACGACGACTACTATTACACGTGTCTCTCCGAAAGCGTCGCCACAGATTCAACTTCAAGCCCGCCGCGTACGACGGTTGTCACGACGGGCCGAAACGTGCTCGCATCCGTTCTCGCACCTTCGCCTCTCCGAACGCCTCACACATGCCAAGCACACACCCGCACGATACATGTACCCATACAGCATCGCACTCGCGCGTCATCGCCACGAAACCACCATCCAAAGTCGTCGTCAACGTCGCGTTCGTCGTTGTCGGGACGCCGCTGCGCGCCCAAACGTCCCACGCGTGAGCGCGGTTCTCGCCCGCGTCAATACCGTCGCGCCGACGATGACGGTCATCGTATCCGACGGCGCGCTCCAGTGACCATCGGTGAAGCCTTTCTCGTCGTCGTCGTCGCCGCCGCCGCCGCCGCCGCGACCGCCATCGCCGCGACCGCCATCGCCGCGACCGCCATCGCCGCCGCGCCCGTGCCCACCATCGTCGCGCCCGCCGTGGTCAAACGCGCGTCGCGAGACGGTGTGCGAGCGCGATCGCGGTCGCGCGGTCGCGGGGACGATGATTGGGGTGATCTGTGTGATGCTTGCGTGCATGTCGCGTGCGTGCGCGCGCGGGTGGCGTCGTGAAATGACGTCGATCGCTGGGGGGTCGTTATGATGACGAGGATGACTTTTTAGGCGCGCGCGCGGTGTCGCATGTGCGCGACTCTAGGCGCGAGAGGTGACGCGCGTGCGATGATGCGCGTTCTAGAACTACACTGCTATGCTATGCGACGCTATGCGGGCTATCCCGAGGGAGATGTGGACGAGGCGACGATGGATTCGAGTTCGCTCGCTTGCTCTTCGACGAAAAACTCGATGAGCGAGACGGCGAGGATGGTGCATGCGATGGCTATCGCTATGGATTTGCGCACGAAATCCGATTGACCTTGTATGAAATCGATGACTGGCTTGACGTACATCGCGGCAGAGCCACCACCGACGGTTTGGGCGACGACTATGGCGTGCTCGTTGGTGAGCGACGACAGCGCGTTGTCGATTTCAAGTAACACTTCTTCTCGACGCTTCTTGCCTGCTGCACGAAGTTCATCGTCGTCAACGCCAATTAATACCGTGCGCGGGCGTTCGGGAAATCGTCGCTCGAGGTCTCGAAGCGCGATGGTTGAATCAAGCGCTTGACGGTTGGCGTCCTCCGACGTCGTCAACCACTCGTCATCTTTTTTAACACACACAACCTCTGTGTTCTGCCTTTCACCTCGAGACTCCGCCCATTTATCTAATTCCGCGAGTACTTCTCGCTCTTTTGCTCCAGTGTTGGTGCTGAGCTGCGTTTCCCACAGATACTTCTCCCCAAACGCAACCGTGCGCGAAACCGTCTTCGCGAGCTCATCTAAAACTTCGCCACCAATCGCACTCGCGCTCGATCCCGCGCGCGCGTTCGCATTGATCAACGCTCGGGATGAACTTTCAATCGCCGCGAGCTGCGCGCTCAGCTCGCTCGCACTCAGACTCGGCATGCGCTCGGTTATTTGTTCGCACATGGCGTAGACGTCGTTGAGCGATAAGCCTCGCAAAGGCGACGGTGCTGGCGCCGCCGATGCCGCTGCCGCCGCGACGGGCGTCGTTGGTGACATTGCCATCACCGCCGTCGTCCGATGCGCGACTGCGATCGCGCCGTCGCGCTGCGTGCCGTGCGTGCACGAGTGAAGCGCCGGAACGGCGGCAGGAAGAGGACGTTGGGCCTCCGCAGTGCGCGACTCGTGCGTTGAAACGGAGCGAGCTCAACGCATCATGTCGACAAAAAAGGTACGGAGATGACGTATGCGCGATGATTGCGATGGTTTACACACGCGTGCGGTGGCATGAGAGTGGGTGTAGGCGTCGCTATGCGCGCGAATTCATCGGTGAGCGATTGAATGGTGTTCAGCGAATGATGCACTCTACGACGACGGAGGAACGCGCGTGGTGTTTATAAGGCGCATAGAAGTGACTAACATGATGTTTTCGTTTTGACACACACAGCGTACTCTCCTTAAGGTTATTATCCTGGGTGATTCGGGGTAAGTGTGTGCTGGCGCGCCGTTTGAAAGAGCGCCGCGAGCGCCGGTCCGAGCGCGCGAATGATATACTCACCATACGTTGCTTTCACACGCACAGGGTTGGGAAAACGTCGCTCATGTCTCAATATGTGAACAACAAGTTTTCCAAGCAGTACAAGGCGACTATTGGGGCGGATTTCATGACGAAGGAGATTGTTATCGACGATACAATTGTCACGCTGCAAATTTGGGACACGGCGGGCCAAGAACGATTCCAATCGCTAGGTGTTTCGTTCTACCGTGGTGCCGATTGCGTGATGTGTGTGTACGACGTCAACGTGGCGAAATCGTTTGAGTCGTTGGAGAACTGGCGGAATGAGTTCCTCGTCCAAGCGTCCCCAAGCGACCCAGAGAAGTTCCCATTCGTCATTGTAGGAAACAAAATTGACGTAGAAGAGGGCAAAGAAAGCAAGCGAGTGATCAGTGAAAAGAAAGCAAAATCATGGTGCACCTCCAAGGGTGGCTTGATGCATTTCGAAACATCCGCCAAGGAAGACATCAACGTCGCCACGGCGTTTGAAGCCATCGCGCGCTCCGCCATTCAAAACGAATCCAAGGACGAAGACGTATATTTGCCCGATACTATTCAAGTCGATACTAGCGGTGCAAAAGCTGCAAATAGTGGCTGCTGCTAATCCTTTGAAACATCACATCAATGCGCTGTATCTGCCATCATTCGTCCTTTACGCTCGTCGAAATCCCTCGCCGTCGAGTCCGCGCCCGCGCTTTTTGGATGATAAAGAGACGTCATCGCCACTCGCGCACCTCTGCACACACTGTCGCTCGACAGCGTAGCTCGCTCGCACGCACGCACACCATGCTTGCCGCACGCACGATTTCATCCTCCACTGTATTGCGACGCACGTCGTCGTCGTCGTCGTCGTCGCGACTGACGATCGCGCGCGCCGCCGTCGCGAGCGCCGAAGCTTCGAGTGCCGATGCGGCCAAGGCTGCCCCGGTGGTGTTCACCGGTGCG
This sequence comes from Ostreococcus mediterraneus, assembly GCA_012295225.1. NCBI lineage: Eukaryota > Viridiplantae > Chlorophyta > Mamiellophyceae > Mamiellales > Bathycoccaceae > Ostreococcus > Ostreococcus mediterraneus. The sequence goes on from WMKK01000002.1 coordinate 327,989, forward strand.
CTCGCCGACGCGCGATTCTCCAAGCTCCGACAAGCGCTTGAAGTCACGGAGTTGACTGGAGCGCTCACGGGCGCGCTCACGGTGTTCGCGCCGACCGATGCGGCGTTTGAGAAGATGTCGACTGAGCGATCGCTGAGCTTTGAAGAGCTCGCGCAGCGGGACAACTTGAAGGAGATTTTGACGTACCACGTGTTGCCGAGTGCGGTGAAGGCTGAGACGATGAAGAGCGGTGAGGCGAAGACGTTGAATGGGCGCTCGATGACGGTTGTGAGCAGCACGTCTGGAGGGGTGACGGTGGACGGCGTGAAGGTGGTGGAGGCGGATAAGGCGGAGGGTGACGTCGTCGTGCACGTCGTGGATGAGGTTGTTTTCCCAGCGTTTTCGATTAATGCTAAGGTGCAAACGCCGCAAGAAATTTTGTCGTTCGAAGGTTGGGCGCCGGAAGTGATTAATGGGCGAGTGGCGATGATTGGTTTCGTGCTCGCGTTGGGCGGCGAGTTTGCCACGGGGCAGTCGTTCACCACGCAAGCGTTTGGGAACTTTGGGGAAGTTTTACACACGGCATTCGTGTGGAGCTTGGCGTCCCTCGCGCCAGCGTTCAGCTCTAACGAAGGCTACGAAGCGAACCCGAAGAAGATTGCGGGAAGCAAGGAATGGCAATTCGTAATCCGCGGCTCCCCGATTCCCGAGCTCTTAAAAGTGCTCACGCCGGAAGCTGAAATGACCAACGGCCGCGCGGCTATGGTTGGCATTGCGTCGATGATCGTTCTCGAGACTCTCATGGGGCACGCGTTGTTTTGATTTGCTTGAGCATCATTTCATTTCGTAAAGTTCTCATATAGACAATGTAGGCGTGCATGCAATTCAATTTCAAATTCTTACTTTCTCCACGTCACAATCGGAAGGACCGGTCTCGAGCGTGCGTCTTTGTGATCACTTCTTCGGACTCAGAATCTTCCAATTCCTCGTATTCGTCGTCAGAGTCAGATTCGGCAACAACAGCAGGCTTGCGCGTACGCGTAGAGCGTTCAGGAAGAATTAAATTGGCTTCCTCTCCAGCCACGCGACCAGACGCGCGTGTCGCCTTGTTCCACTTGAACGCTCGGCGCAACGCGACGAGGTGAAGGCGAATGCTCCGCGCACTACTCGCTTCGTTCGCACCAGATGCGCATCGTACTAATGGCGACGCCCAGCTCCAAGACAACCATCCCGGGTTGAGCCAATCACGTTCGAGAGCACGCTCGAAGGCGATGATAGCGGATGCAAGACTGACGAGCGATTTCGCCGAAGCGGCAACATTTAGCCACATTGTACGACGCTCAGCACTACCGAGAGCTCTGTTGAATGCGATATCGGGAATTTCGGATTCTAAAGTCAGGAATGTTTGACGCACTCGCGCCAAACCGCTTTCCTCTTGATCGCTCGTCTCTTCAATCGCTCCCCATTCGCTAATATCTGGAATTGCGGGCACCGCCGTCACGTCGCTCAAAGCCGAGGCTTCAGCACCGAAACGACGTTGCAACGCGCGCCAAAGATCACCTTCTTTACGTCCTTTAGGGTTCAACTTTCCAATCAATGCTTTAGTTTCTTCTGTGTTCAAGAGTCCGTATTCAGGCTCGACGTCATACTGTTCGGCATCCTTTGCCGCTTGAACGATGACTTCACCCCAGTTTCCGAGTCGCCAGTACATTTGCTTGTGACGATCAGATCCCAAAGGCGTGCGACGAGGGGCGATTTCGAGCTCACTCGCTTCAACTTCGTGCCATTTGCTTTGCCATCGAACACGGGCTCGCGCGAGCTCATCGTCGGTCGGGGCGCGTTGCACAACTTTCCTCTCTCGCTTTTCTTTTGCCGCATCCGCCTTGGCTACAGATTCTTCGCCATCGACGTCCATTTTGACAACTTCATCCTCCAACACGTCTTCATCCGCTTTTGCGGATTCTGGAGCATCTGCTGGCTTATTCGCCTCCGCTTCTTTCGCCTCTTCTTCTGCTTTCTTTGCATCGGAAGCGCGCACCTCTTCCATGCGATAGTCATCCCAAGCTTTAATGTGCTGTCTCACCTCACGCTTGACCTCGGACGTCGCGTTCAGGCCGCTATCGATCGCCTCACGCAACGAAACCGAATCCAAGCACAATGTCATCAATGTACGCAACAACACGAGACGAGACTGCGTGGATAATCCGTCGAAACCAACAGATTCCATGGCTCGCGCCAAGGAGCGCAGGCGCCGCGCCATGGCGCCTCGGCAACCACCGTCCGAAAATCCGCTCTCTTCTTCGTCATCCTCTGCTTCGTTTTCTAACATGGCATCCTTCACCGCGATCGCTTCGCCAGTCGCAGCCTTTTCAAGTCTTGTTCCTACGAAAGCCTTGCATTCATGAATACTGACGACGTTGGTGTTTTCTTGTTCTCGCACGCACTTGGGGCAGAACCATTCACCTTCTGGCTCCGCAAGGAGCGGCGGATCGAGGCACTTAATGTGATACTCCGCGTCACAAGAGTCACATAAAAGAACCACGCCAGCTACGACGTCTAAACCACACACAGAGCATCCTTGATCCCATGGTGAAGAATGAAGTTCTTCCGCTGCCTTGGTTTGCTTGAGCGCAGAGTCGACGGCGGCGATGAGCTCCAGCTTCGCTTTGGGACCATTTCCATTCGTCAGATGAGCCATGTTATTGGCAACTTCGACCACATCAGTGCGGATCATGTCATCAACCTCATTTGCGTTCGAGACGGAGTGCGCGGCAGCGTTGTAAACACCAGCCTTGAGGCGAGCATCAAGGAGACGGATATCCATGCCTCGCGGTTGCGATCCCTTCACCGCCGCTGCATCGCCTCTGCAAGAGACGTTTGTCAAAGCGTGCGACCAAGCGCAGTTACGAATGGCGCATCTCACGGCTTGGATATGCTGGGACGTTTTGGCTTCAGTAATTGCGGCAAGAGCTTTCTGACGCCGAGTTTCCACTACGCGCGACGCTGGAACATCAAAGCCTCCACCGTTTGAAAACAATTCAACCTCGACTGCAGCTAACACTTCGGCGTCCGCAGCGGCAGCGAGATACGGGGCAATTCTAGCGTTATATTTCGGCACGGGATGTCCGTTCCAAGGAGGACCTTCTTCGTTTGAAAGCGGATCAAATCCAGCGTTACCCGCGCACATGTATCGCGTGAAAACATCTGCCGCTTCGGGCAAGATTGGCGGGGCGTCCTTCAAGTACGGCTCATAGGGCGCTGAATCGTAGATGATTGAACTTGCATGTAAAAATCGACGAATTACTTCTTGCCAAACGCCTTTAGTCTCAGAGAAGTGCGCTTTGGCATCCGGAATGAGCTTCAACGCGCTTGTACTCGACGAATCCGTAGACGCCGAAACATCGCTGATACACGGAGCAACCATACCTAAGTGCAATGCCGCTAACAAAGGTTCGGACTTCTTCGGATTGGATAAAATGTTCGCAAGAGCTTGTACAGTTGGGGGAGAGATTCGATCGGCGTCAGCACCAAAAAGCTCACTTTTGAACCGATCGAGAAACATCCAGATTTCTAAAATATCGCCCAACTCAGATTTTTCCGTGAAATCGGGTTCAATTTTCAAATTTGGCGTCATGATAGGAGGCGCAAAAGTTGTGTCCGAACTATCCGCGTCGCGCTGCTCCATGCCCATGAGCCATTCCTTCTGCTTCTTCTCTACAACGCTCATTTGCGCCGCACGTTCGGCGTCACGTTTCTTCTTCTCTTCCATTTCCTTTGCACGTTTCGCTTTGTTGATTTCTCTCTGAGCTTCGCGTTCGATGGCTTGCTGTGCCTTGAGTGCTTCTTTCGCCAACTTTTCCTGCTCACGTTTCGCCTCGCGCTGCATCCTCTCAGCCTCTTTTGCAGCTTCTTTTTCAGCTTTTGACGCCTCCTTCAATGAATCGCGATGCTTCTTGGCAATCTCAGAGAGCGCCTTTTTGGTTTCGGCGCGTTGCTTCTTGGCTGTTTCACGCTTTACCGCGGTATCAACGCGAGAAACGAGACGATCAAGAACTTTTGAGATTTCTCGCTGCACGCGATTTTGCGCAACTTGTTCCGTCTTTACTTTTTGCGTCACGAGGCGAATTTGCTTGAGAATTTCTTTAGAGTCCATGACTCGAGCTTTCGCACGACGAACGCGCTCATCATCCCACCCTCCACGCTCCTCGACAAATTGATACTTCTCACATGCATCCGAACCGGCTAAGCTTTCAATGGCGCGAACTATGCGAACGTCCTCAAAGCAGAAATGGTCGGAAATTCCAACTGGAATCGCTGGACCGACGGAATCGCACATCTCAATCCAAGCGCCGAGGGGAGATGCCGCGCATGCGGTATATTTTTCACCATCCTTTTCCATCTTAACGATGAATTCAGGTCCACCATCGGAAGCCTTCGTAACTTGGCTAAAGAAGACGTCGCCGTTGTCATTTGTCCACTTTGTTTTGTAACCAAATGGCCAGATGTGAACCTCGTCGTGGAACTCTTCAGTGTTCTGCAACACAGAACCAAAATCAACGACGACCGTGTTATCACCTAATTCCATCGGCGACACAGGCTTCTCGCTCGCCTTCGCATTGGCTACGGCTTCAGCGCGAGGAATCGGCTCGATGTGCTGAATCTTTGCTTTTGGCGCCTTGGATCCGGATTTCGCCTCTGGTTTGGGCGGAGCGAGTCCTAACGCTCGTAACACTTCCAAACGAGAACGGTAACGCTGCTGATCGGGAGACCAGTAAATCGCATCATACGACCCCGCTGTGGCGCCATTCGTACGCATCGTCGCCGTGCAACTCCAATCATCCGATAACGTGCCGCCCGCCTTCATCACAAACTCCCGCAAGCTCTCGAGCAAGCCAGGACACGGGTCATCCACGTTTTTCCGATCGGCACGAATCGCCCCAGGCGTAATCTTCACTCGCTTTGAATTACTATCATCACCACCATCCGCGGATATAACCTTGCCGTCGACAAGTCTCGCCGCAGCGCCCATCGGAGCGCTTCGTCCGCGTGACGCCACGGTGAAGTCTTCGTCGTCCTCGCTCTCATCGCCATCCGACGCATCATCGACATCGAATTCGTCCTCATCGCTCTCACCACGCGTGGCGTTCGCCCCACAGTCGCCTTCGCGTGTTTCCATGTCATCGCGCGCGCGTTTCCCCGTCTCCGTCGTCGTCAACATCGCCGCATCGCCACCCCCAGCTGCGCCATCGAGAAAGACGACATCCGCATCGTCCTCCGTCGCCGTGCGCTTCGATGCCATCTTAAACCCATGTGCGGACATCGTCTGACGCGACAACCGCGAGCGTCCGACGTTCCGCGACGACCCGTGCGCGCGCACTCGATGTCGTCGACGCGATATGACGCGCGCGCAACGTCAGCGGTCTTTTAAAATTTTTCACTGTTCAAATTTTGTGCGCGTCGTCCGCTCTGTCGCGCGTCGCGCGCGGCGCCAATCGAGCCCGAATCGACGCGGCGAGCGAAAAATGCGCGCACGTCGCGCATCGCCCGCGATGGTGGATCGATGCGCGATCGTCGATCGATTGAGCTCGCGCTGATGATGTTGACTTGACTTTGTGATTGGGAATATGAAAGCGCCATTGACTCTCTCGCGCGCGTGCGGCGGCGGTCGTCGTCGTCGTCGTTCTCGTCATCGGCGGCGAAAGAGTCGCCCGTCATGGATAATATGAAAAAGTTTGCGGCGGCGGCCAAGGCGAAGGCGGCGGCGGTGAAGGATTCGGCGCAGACGAAGGTGAGCGAGCTCCGGGCCAACAAGGATGGTGGCGGTGGCGCGAGCGCGGCGCCGGCGCATGAGGTGCGCACGGTGAGGGCGGCATCGATGTCGACGTCGAGCGACGCGTTGGCGTCGAATGCGCTCGAGCGGTGCGTCGCGGCGCTTGAGAGTGAACGCACGAGGGCGCAAGAGGCGGAGGCGGCGGTAGAGGCGTTGGAGCGGGCGCGAGACGCGCTGAACGGAGAGCTGCAAAGAGCCGCTGCCCAAGAGGCGAATATGCGTGAGGCGATGAATAACGCGTTGGAAGAGCGAGAAATGATACGCACGCGAGCGTCTGAGGCGTGGTCAGAGATGTCGGCGAAGATTGAAGGGTTGAATGCGGAGCTCGAGGTGCAACGCGCGAAGGCGCAGTTACACGGTTCGGAGCAGACGCACGTGGCCGCCGCGCTTGAAAACATCATCGAGGAAGAGAGGCAGATGTCGGCACAGAAAGAAAAAGATTTATTAGAGAAGATTGCTCAGCTCGAAGAGCGGTTAGCTCGCGCGGATGAAGCAAACGAGGCAAATGACAAGCTTGCATCCAACGTTCAGACATTACAAACAAAATTAGACGCCGTACAAGTTGAGCTCGCGGCTAAAATGACTGAAGTTAAGCATTTAGAACAGTCGAAAGAATCATCCACTCAAGATTTACTAGACGAACTGGCGCGCGTGAAGCAGAGCGCTCAAGTGGCGGAGGCAACGTCTGCCTCGCTGGAATCGCACGTTAACTCTCTGAAGGCTGAAATTGAAGAGAAGAGCAAGGCTCTCGAAATTGCAAGTGCTGAATCTATTAAATCAAATATAGACGAGCTCGAAGCAACCTTAGCCCAGGCCCAGGCGAGCGTTGCATCGTTGCAATCTGAACTTCAAGTGAAAATAGAGGCGTTGACTGTCGCTGAGGCTTCGGCAAGTGGATTCAAAAATGAACTCGAAAGCGTACGAGAATCACTTGAATCGCAACTCTTGGCAGCGCAGCAACAAGTCCAAATGAAGACAGAAGCCTTGGACGCTAAAACAGAAGCATTGGAACTTGCACAGTCTTCAGTAGCTTCGACGAACGTTGAGCGCGAGGTGACGCAACAAGTACTCGAATCTGAGCTCGCAAAGGTGCAGTCCGAGTTGCACGCAAAGTTAGAAGCCTTACAGAGTGCTGAATCTGCGCTTTCTACGACAATTTCGGAAAAGGAGATATCCCAAGCTGCGCTAGAAAGTGAGATCGTCGACTTGAATGCTCAATTGAACGTTGCGAAAGAGGCGCTTGAAGCAAAGATCGAAGCATTTGAACGCGCTGAAGCGTTGGCTGCCAGCGCAGAGGACATCGCCAACGTACGTCAAACATATGAGAACAAAATAGCAGTGTTACATTTGGAGATGCAAGAAAAACAGAACGCTATGGAGCGCGCTGAAGTGTCTTGTGAATCCATGTCGCAAGAGCTTGAGAGCGTACGCACATCTCTACAGGCACAGTGCGCTGCGCTCCAAGGAGAATTACAAGTGCAAATTGAAGCACTTGCTGCTCAAACTGAAGCCTTCGAACGCGCTGAAGCGATGAGCACTAATGCAACAGAGTCGGCATCAGTGCGCGAGACCTTGGAAAATCAACTCGCCATGGTTCAGACTGAGTTACAATCAAAATCTGAGGCACTCTTTCAAGCCGAGCAAGTGTGCACGATTGCGACGCAAAACGCACATGCAGCGCGAGCTGCGCTCGAGAGTCAAGTTGCAACATTGCAGGCTGAGCTTGCGGAGAAGAGCCAAGAGCTTGAGGGCGCTGTCGCATCGACGTCGAGCATCCACGAGATTGAGGCAAAACTTG
>WMKK01000002.1:335645-420114 GCA_012295225.1 Ostreococcus mediterraneus
TGCAACATTGCAGGCTGAGCTTGCGGAGAAGAGCCAAGAGCTTGAGGGCGCTGTCGCATCGACGTCGAGCATCCACGAGATTGAGGCAAAACTTGTGCAAGCGCTCGACGCCGTGCAAGCTTCGGATGCGGCCAAGCAGACGCTCGAGAGTCAAGTTGCAACATTGCAGGCTGAACTCCAAGAGAAGGCGCAGTTAATTGGACGTTATGATGAGTTGCAAGGAGTAAATTCTGCTTTAGAGTCTTCGTTGCGAGAGGCAAACGAGCGTTTAGATGCTCTTCGAGATGAAATCAAGCAAGCCGCTGAAAAAGATGCGTCTGCGGCGGAGGCTCTCGCGCTTGCGGAGAAAGACGCAGCAAAAGCTAAGGACAACGTCGCCTCGATTGCGTCTGCAAGTGCCACACAGTTTGCACAAGAGCGACAAATGATGAAAAATGCCCTAGGCGAGCTTCAAACGGAGAGAGACATCTTGGTGAAGATGTTGAAGACATTTCATCAGCACGGCAACATTCACTCCACGAGCGTGTCCAAAAATATTGAGGAATCGTCAAGCGCTGGTGATTCATTCATGAGGCGTTTCACCGACTCTCCAAGCATAGCAAGCGTTTTCACTCCTCGCAAACCTCCACCCCCTCCCCCGTCTTCGCCGTAGATGTAATTTCCATATTTAGTCCACCAGTCCTCACAGCTTTGCGCGTGCGACGCCAGGATGTCAGATTCCACCACCGATGACACCGACGGCGGGTTCCCTCCTGGAGTCACGCTAACGCAAACGCACGGTGGTGTACGTAATTTATCTCGCGCACGCGAATCCATGGTCAACGTACTGACGTCTCTCGCTTTTTGCGTCCTCGTCCATCGCTTAAACAGTTACAAGTGCTACACATCGATGACCTCGAACCGAAGCCTCGGTGCGAAAAGGTACTCATCCATCCCGCTTCTGGGGCAGAGTGTCGAATCATCGGTAGCGCGCACGTTAGCAGTGCCTCTGCGGACGAGGTAAGGGCGGTAATTCTGCGCGAAAAGCCAGACGTGGTGCTGCTGGAGCTCGACGCCGAGCGACTCACAGGATTGCTAAAGTCGGCTTCGAGTGCTCGACCGGCGTTGAAGGCGGCGAAACGCGTGGCCACGACGAGTGATGCCGTAAAGGTGTTGTTTAACGGAAATTTGCCAATCGTCGTGGGGAGTTTGGGGTACGCAACAGTTGGAGCTTTATTAGACTCCCGGCCGGGTAGCGAGTTCATCGCGGCCGTTGAAGCGGGACAAAAGGTGGGTGCCACGATCGTTCTGGGTGACCGCGACCAACGCGCAACGCTTGGAAGATTATTTGCACGTGTTCAACGCGGAAGCCAGTTATTTGACGCATTCGTTGCTGGGAAAGAAGTGATTGCGGACGATGAAGGCGTCGGTTCCGAAGAGGACGCGGAATCCATCAGTGCTGCGGTGGACGACGTTCATGGGGCCAAAGGGACGGCCAAGATGAAGAAAATTCTTGAGAAAGCCGGCTGCGAGTCCAGTGAGGAGGTAATTAAAAGCAGTATGGAGATATTACGCAGTGCCTTGCGAAGCGAGCCGATTCGAGTCGATGATTTGCTTAAAGTTCGGTCGTGCGCACAGCGCGTGGTTGAATTTGTTCGAGTCGAATCCTTCAACGGCAACCCAATGTTTAGCCCGGGATCTCAAAGCAAAAGTGAAAAGCCCAATCTCATGGACTGGGCGACAGCGCAAACAGTCATCGCTGAGCGCGACTTGATCCTCGCCACAGCGCTGCAACGAGATGCAACCGCTCAAAAGATCATCGGTGTCGTCGGCGCCGGGCACATATCTGGAATTACCCAGGCTTGGAATGACGTGGAATCATCAGAATCGCGAGCGAAGTTCAACGAGTACTTAGAAAACTGGCCTGCTGATGCCAAACCACCAGATTACACGGGGAAGGTCATCACCGGACTGCTTGGGGCAGCGGCGATTACAACAATACTACGACGAGGGAGCGCCGGCGCGGTGAAGTTTTCAGGAGTTTTGTTCGGCAGCATGCTAACCTTCGGCGCTGTTGGAGTGTACTTCGGGGCAAATACTCTAGTCACCCTCGGAAAAGTTGCCGTAGCGATAGAAGATGCGAGCATACGCGCCGCAGAGCTCGGTCAGTCGAAAGATCAGGCGTTGCCGAAATCGACATTTCACAACATGATCGTAAGAGACGCCACCGTGCCGTTCAAAAATTAGAAGCTTTAGTAGTGTTCAAATGTAGCTCTGTAATGAATTTACGCACACACCGCGTTGTTATTATTTTTATTAAATATTTGTGTTGAGAAACACACTCTAACGCGGCGATTTGATGCCACGCGGTGAGCTAGGGGCTAAGATTGGGCTTACATTTGCCAAACCGTCTTCAGGCGTCACCTCTTCCGAAGGATGTTCATTCTCATTAGCATACGGCGCCGGAGACGCCAAGCACGGGGTGCCACCAACGAATTGAGATCCATCATCTGTGGTGTTCAAGAAATTGAGCGCGTCGCGCGCAGCTTCTAAATCATCCTGATCTTCGTCGTGAGACCGCCCAGAGTCTGTTCGTTGCAAGTCCAACGACTCGCGCCACTGCAAGCTTTGGCGCAACATTTGCTCTTCACCGAGAGACGCCATAACCATGGGAGGGATTTCATCATCTTCATTCATTTCAGCAGAATCATCACCCATGTCCACGTACACTTCAACAGGTCGTGGACTACCCTTGATCATCACGGGCGTCGTTCGAGGACCGAGCGAAGGCGTCGTCGCTTCGGCGTCGACTTTTCGGCCAAACACTGGCGTGGACTGCGAATCTGAAGACTGACGTTCTTCACCTACGGGCTCGAGCGGTAAGCGTTTCTTCATCAGCGCTGGAGATGGAGAGAACGACTTCGCCATGGGTGTGGACATCATCGGCGTCTTTTTGTGTGCGCTCAGCAACTGTCGGCCGCCGATGGCGTTGTTAATCGCGCTCACGCTCGGGTAACCGAGCGGCGGACCTTCGGGCACGAACGGGTTCCATAACGCCGCCGCGCTCATCCAGTTCACCGCACTGATGAGCCACAAGAAGTTGACAGCCACGGCAAAGCACAAGTAAAAGTACCAATGCTCTTCGGCGATGCTTGCAATGATGATAATCATAGCCGCGGATTCAAATGCAAGCACGCCGATGACGACGGCGAATGGAATCAGCGCATCTTCGCGCGTCAATCCCCAGAAGGACTTTCGCGGGCACGACGTGGAGCGCCACCAGAATTTACCTTTACGATCAGCCGCGTTAGAGACGTACGATGACGGAGGCCAGATCAAGCACGCCACGAGAAGTTTCATGTCGTCGAGCACCGGAAGGCGAACCTTGCGTCCGCAAATCGTAAACTCTCGCGTCTCGCACAACTTTTCCCATACTTTTCTGTCATGCACGCCCGGGAGTCTCAGTTTAATCAACCCCAAAATTACGCATGCGTGGAAGAAGAACACCAAGAACACGTAACCACCAGTCACAGCCGCGAACAAGCCAAGGGTGAGGATGCGCGCGGCGAGCTCAAAAAATCTGTAGCACGCCTTGGCCATCATCTCAGACAAGTGCGATTTGTGTACGCGCCAGTACTCTGGCCACGAATACGCCGGCGGCTTTTCGTGCAAGTCCAACGACACGAAACATAGCGTACCACTCGTAATCGACCCCGCCACGGCGAAGAAGAGTAAAATATCAAACCCTTCGCGTCCCGGGCACGCGCTCCCGGGCGCCGAGCACGACATGCCAATGTACGCCTGCAACGTTGCCACTGGTAAGGTGAGGAAAATAGTATCCACGAGTTGCATGCCGCGGAGATCCATTTCAGCCTTGCGCGCTCTCACGTCGTTCGTGCGAAGCGCGCGCCACGCCGCGAACGCCGTGCCGAGTTGAAACATCGCGCACGTCGCCCCAAACCTTCGCACGATGACCTTGAAGTCGTACTTGCTAAATCCAAACACCTTATTGTCCTTGCCCACCGTGCCCTCGGCGGGCTTGGCGGGCATGGGGTAATGCAGCACCCAATACCCGGTGATACAAAGCGCCGAGAACACAAAGAACGTCAAAACCATGCTAAACCACAACCATGAACCGGCGCGGGCAAACCGGTACAACTCGCGAACCAGTTGCGACTTTGAATAAAAGTCGAGCAAAATGCCGACGACGAGCATCATGCGTTGAACGATGTTGAGCTCTGGACCGAGACATTCAATGCGCTCGAGTACTTGACGAGAGATTGGAATGGGTGTCATCGGAAGCATGTTTGCGGGTAACGACATGCGCATGGCGGCGCGCTTCTTGGAGATTGAAGGCGCAGGCGTGGGCAAGCGGTCGATGGAATCCGCCAGAGGCGTCGCCAGCGGCGCGGGCGCGGGGGCGTTGTTGTGCCCTTGAAACGGCGCAGTCATGGGCGAACCTATGGATGCCCACATACCTCCAGGACGTTGATTTCCCATCGCGCGCACCTCGACGTTACTACGCCTGAACCGATCGGCCGGGCTCATCATTCCGCGCGGCGTGTGACCAGGCGCGCCTTCGTCGCGTTGACTCGCGACGTCGTCGTCATCATCTGCAGCGCCTTCGGGTGTGCCTCCGAGATTCACATCGTCATCATTCGCACTCTCATGTCCACCATTCGGACTCTCGTACTCACTCGAACTGTGACTGTGCGCATCATCGCCATCCGCGCCTCGGTCTCCGCCGCTTCGCGCGGGCGTCTCCAGTCCCGCGCACGACGCGTCCTCTTCGTTCGCCTTTGCCGCCCTCGCCGCCGCTCGTTGCGCTCGCGTCATCCTCCGCGGTGGCTCTTGGTCTGCAACAGGCTCTTCTGACCATACATCCGGCGATGCCGCCTTCTTCTTCGCCGCCTCGTCGTCCTCGTCGTCCTCGTCGTCCTCGCGCGCGCCCTCTGGAGTCCCCCCGAGCTCCACAAAGTCATCATCTTCATGCGCATCATCCACCACCGTAGACGCATTAGACACCATCGATTCGCGCGCAAACGACGCAGACATCTTCGACTTTGACTTTTTATACGACGACGACGGGTTCACGGGCGTGCCGTGATCATCGCGCGCGTTCGCACCCGTGCGCTTCAAGTCCCCGATCATTCCCCCGCTGACTCACCCGCGCTGTTGTGTTATGTATATATATACGCGACGGCAACGACGACGACGACGGCGGCGGATGAATGCGCGTGAGGATGATGGTTATGAACACCCTCGCTCGTTCGCGCGCGTCGCGTGCGTGCGCGGTGCGTGCGTCGCGAAGTCCTGACGCTAGCCTCCTGAAGCCGAACGGTCACTTTGTGCGCGCGCGCGCGGTCTTTATGCATACACGTGTACACGCATTATAAATACCATGAAGACTATATACACGTCATAAATATTCATGGTCACCATACAGAAAACCATTAAAAATGGGCAGTTATCGACTTAAATCTACTCACAACACATCCTTGCGTGCACACATAAAAAATGCTCCCTGAACTCACACGCCGTTTGTCCGAACACGCCCCCGCACGACACCCGCCCCATCGCCGCTCAGGCGCGTCTCTTTCAGACGCGTAGCTAGACCTCACGAACAATGGGTCGCGTTATCCGAGGTTGCCGTAAAGGTAAAGGGTCGGTGTTTACCTCCCACACGCACACGCGTAAAGGCGCGGCGAAGCATCGCCAACAGGTGCGTACGAATTCGACGGACACGATGCGCGCTCGTGGGCGCGGGATCGCATCCAGTCGCGTGGGTGGCGCTGGGTGCGCGCTGGACGCGCGCGCGGCGGCGGTGCGGGCGCGCTCGGCGCGTACGCGCGCGTGAGAGGAAGTGTTTGGTTTCGATATGCATCGTTCGCGGGTGTCGATGGATGATGGACGCGTGGACGACGCGCGCAGCGATTCGACGTTGGCGCGCGTGAGACCCTAATACGACGACGACGATGGATGACTGACTTTGCTTTGCTTTCCGTCGCACGTGTAGGATTACGCCGAACGCCACGGCTATGTGAAGGGTTTGGTGACGGATATTATCCACGATCCGGGTAGAGGTGCCCCGCTCGCCAAGGTACGTGCGCGACGACGGCGTCGTGGTTGAATGATCGCTCGCGATGATCGATGTAGGGCTTGGGGGTGAAAGACCCTAGGGTGGACCGCGCGCTTTGTGTTCTCGTACTGACGGCGTGTTTTTGTGTTACGTACTCGTGTAGATGACGTTCCGCCACACGAAGCGCTACGGCCTTCAAAAGGAACTCTTCATTGCGGCTGAAGGGACGTACACGGGTCAATTCGTGTACGCTGGTAAGAAGGCGACGTTGAACATTGGCAACGTGTTGCCGCTCTCGTCCATGCCGGAAGGTACCATCATTTGCAACGTCGAATCCAAGCTCGGTGATCGTGGGACGCTCGCCAAGGCTTCTGGTGAATACTGCATCTTGATCTCTCACAACTTGGACACGGGTTTCTCTCGTATTAAGCTTCCGTCTGGCGCCAAGAAGACTCTCCCGTCTGGCTGCCGCGCGACGGTTGGGCAAGTCGCGGGCGGTGGTCGCTGCGATAAGCCGATGCTTAAGGCTGGTGCGGCGTACCACAAGTACAAGGTCAAGCGTAACAGCTGGCCGAAGGTGCGTGGTGTTGCCATGAACCCCGTGGAACACCCTCACGGGGGTGGTAACCACCAGCACATTGGTCACGCGTCCACGACGCGTCGCGATTTGCCGGCTGGTGCCAAGGTTGGTCTCATTGCGGCGCGCCGCACTGGTCGCCTTCGTGGTGCCAAGCCGACCGAAGCGGATTAGGATTAAGAATCGTCGTCGCTTCCATCAGTTGTGCGTCCATCATAGTTTGGAAAAAGTAATCGTTTGTGTTCAGGTGTCAGGACATGTAATCGTAAACCTCCTCGTGGAGTTGAGAAAGCTCGTCAATCCTCCTTGTTTTCATCGCGCGCAACGCAAAGATTAATTACCGCCCTCGTGCACACTCCATGCCTTTGGCGGCAGTCTCTTTGCAACATTAACGTTTCGCCTGCGCGTGTTCGACTGCGTTTGTCGATTTCCATTCGTGGAAACGCGAACGCGCCTCGTCCTTCGCGCGCCCGGGCGCACAATCCTCTCTCAGTCTTTCCTTCACAATGCTCACTCGACTTTTTTTTCTCACTGTGCGACGCGCCGCGCATGGTCGACCCGAACGCACCCGAACGCGGCGCGCGCGCGGGATTTCGCGCGCGCACGTGGAAATCCGTCAAACGTAAAGCCGCGCGCGACGACGACGACGACGTCGATAACGGTGCGAGTCCCGGGACGCTTTTTCGCTTGGTCAGTTACAACATTCTCGCTGACTCGAACGTCAAGGCACACGCGCGGTCGCTCTATCGCGTCGGCAGTCATAGGTTAGATTGGAATAATCGTTCTCGAGCGATCGTGAGCGAGCTCGAGTGCGTGAACGGCGACGTTGTGTGCTTGCAAGAGTTTGAAGACGTCGCGGGAGGCGTCGGCGCGCGGTTGTCGCAACGCGGCTACGCCGCGGGACCTCGCGCGCGACGACGTGGCGCAAAACAGGATTCGTGTGCAATATTCTATAGAAAAACAGCGTTTGTTCAAGTAGAGAAGATAGAGATACAGTTTAGTGATGCTGGGTTGGGGGATAACGTGGCGTGCGCGACGGTGCTTCGGCGAGCGGCGGATGGAGGAGACGCTCGGCGGCTTGTGCTCGTGGCAAACGCGCATCTAGTGTTTAATCCAAAGCGTGGAGATTTAAAACTTGGGCAGTGTCGGCATCTGTTCGATGTGATTTATGCGATGAAGACGGCGTATGCGGAGAAAGGTTTTGACGTGCATACTGTGATTGCTGGGGATTGGAACTTCAACCCGGGGAGCGCGTTGTATAATTTTTTCGCCGACGGCGACATTGACTTGTTGTTTGAAAATCGACGTAAAATGTCGGGTACTATCGACGACAGTGGAGGCGTGAGTGACGATGGTACGAGTGAGTTACATGTCAACGACGATGATGGCGTGAGCGAGGATCCCAGTGATGCGGGTGAGAAGCTCGCAGCGGATGTGATTCGCCGCGGATGGAACTTGGATAATTTAGCATTGGCGCTTGGCTCTCGCCGAGTACCGGTGCCTTCGGCGTCAGGTCACAACGCACAAGATGTCATTTCTGCGATTCATAGAATGATGCTCACGACAACGTACCGGCTGACCATGGCACATCCATTTGCTGGCGACTTGCAAAGCGCCTATCGCGTCGTCGAAGGAGAAGAGCCACACTTTACCACGTGTCACGCCAAATTCGTCGGCACGAATGACTATGTTTGGTTTACTTCGGGTCTGGCGCCTACGCGAGTTTTGCGTTGTCCAAACCTAGACGATATCTTGCAGCACCATCGTTTGCCGAGCGTGCGTTACCCATCCGACCACGTGTCGCTGGTGATTGATTTTTCATTTTCATAGCGCGTGCTTTAGGTACTCCTGCTGTATATGATGGTTGTGTTGTAATAAAAGTGTACATCAACATACTGTGTTTTACATGAGACTATTTTCTTCCTTCGATTTCGTATTTGCTCAAAGCATCGGCCACGATGTCTTTAATCGCTTGTAAATGTGTCTTTGCCGCTTGGTATTGGGGGTGCGTAAGCGCATGCTCTAAACTGGCTTCGACGTGGAGAAGATCATTCTTTGCCTCGAATAACTTGGATGCGTTCTCATCCTCGGCGTATCGCATCTTGCTGCACTGTGCGTTTGCAAACCCAGCCGCTGGCGCCATGTAGTAGTCTGAGTGTAAATCTGACAGCGGCAAACCAGCCCCTATGGCGTCATGCAACGACATGACTTGTTCGCTGCTGTCGCCCACAGCGAGCCAGTCCATGTCGAAATTTTCAAGATGTGGCAAAGCTTGCGTGGGAATAGCGTCATCTTCTTCATCGTCGTCGTACTCTTCATATGTTTCGTATCGCACGGCGTCGTCGACGTCCTTCATCGACGACGCGCCTCTCGATTGTCGCGAGACGACTTCCTTTGAAATTTCGGCGAGTCGATCAAGCTGTGTGGATTTTTTCATCGCCGCCGCGCCCATAGTCGTCGGCTTCTTTGTCCGCTTCGCAGCAGACTTTTTATTCGACGTACTCGGCGCGTCACGTTTCGCCGAAGCTCTCCTCTCGTTTGTGTTGCCCTTGCCAATGTCCATAATCGCCACGAGCGCCTCGGTTTCGTCGTAGCTTCTGTCGTCGACTTCGAATCCCGGGCGCGGCACCCAAATCGGCTTTGTCGGCCGAATTTGAAACTTGGCATCCGCTGCAGGCGTGGCGGCGAATAAATCTTTCAAGTTACTCTCCGTCACCCCCAGGGCCTTAAACTTGCCCTTATTCACCTCGTACGCCGTCCCGTTTTTCAGCTTGAACAACTCGGCGCCGTCAATCGTCTTCGCATCCGTTGCCCCAGCGAGATTCATAATCATCGCAAAGAACGCATCAGGATTCGGATGCATATACCAATACTCATCCTTCGCAAACGTATCCCCAAAGATTTGTTTCAGCATGTACTCCACGCGCGTGCGGTAACTCAACTCGGCGCCCATGTTGCGCATGTGCCCCAACCCGAGAAACCGCAACAAACTCTTCGTACGCTGTAATATCATCCTACGCATCCGCAATCACACCACACGCGCAAAGACACCCCCCACAATCAGTACAACGACCACGTATACACACATCGAATACAATCGACGCAAACACACCCACAAACATCATAATCATCCATCGCAATGGCGCGATCGCAATCCCCCGCGTGATTCCCCCGCCCTTGGCTCTCCCACCCCACTCGCGCTCCGCATCGCATCGCGCGCGCGCACGCACCGTCGTTGATCCACCACGCGAGGTTTCTTCCCAAACTGCCCATTCGTCGGTCGATCGCGCGTCTCCGTCGACGCGCGGGCGCCCGAACCGCGCGCGCTCATCCTCGCACAGCGTCGCCCAGTGCCGTGCCTGGATTTCCACGCCGAGCGCCTCGAAAGCGCGATGCGTCATCGACGAACCACTATTGATATCGATCGCGCGTGCGATTGATCGATGTCGTGTCAGGTTCGACGACCACGCATCGTGGGGTCGATGTTCGGAGTATTGACCACTATGACGGTGTTTGTTTGTGTCGCGTTCGGGCGCGGAGTCAACGGCGTGGTGACGCGCGCGTCGCATGTCGCGCATTTCGCGTCGCGTTCGGGTGGCGGTGACGATGCGCGCGGACGCGGACGACGTAAACACGTGCGCGAGCGCGGTGGAGGATGCGCTCGGGGTGGAAGATGCGCTGGATGAGGGTGGTGGGGGGATGGGGACCGCGCGCGTTGGGGTGGGTGACTGTTCGCGTTCTCGTCGGCGGCGCGCGGAGGTTGAGGTCGAGGCGGCGGCGGAGGAGGAGGACGAGGAGGTGGGTGGTGGTGGTACTCACGCGGTGGCGTTGTCGGAGTCATCGCAATCGTCGGAGTCGTCGGCGACGGCGCGCGAACGTAAGTTTTGGAGACGCGTGTTCGACGCGCGCGCG
The DNA here is from genome assembly GCA_012295225.1 of Ostreococcus mediterraneus. NCBI lineage: Eukaryota > Viridiplantae > Chlorophyta > Mamiellophyceae > Mamiellales > Bathycoccaceae > Ostreococcus > Ostreococcus mediterraneus. Next base: position 346,193 of record WMKK01000002.1, read on the forward strand.
ACGCCGCTCAGCGTCGGTCGCTACGCCGATTCCGAAGACTCTGAGTGCGACGTCGTCGTCGGCGAAGACGCGGATGAGGCCGAGCTCACGCGTGAACTCATTCGCGTTCTCGCACAGAGCGAGCTTGATGCGCGCGAGCCTCAGGATGTGAGTGGGGATTGGTCGTTTGATAAGGTTGAATTTGACAAGGAGAGTTTACGGGACGTCGTCGACGTCGTGGCGACGTACGTCGGGCGACGAGAGCCATCGCGTGATGTGCGGGACGATATCGAAGCGAGCGAAGTGCTGATGCAGCAGTTTAATTACTTGTCGTTGTGTGCCGATGCGGATTACGTCGATGCAAACCGAGAAGTGATTACTGGAGAGCTTTTACCGTTGTTGGACGACGCGGCGGTGGCGTGGTTTCGTCTCGCGCGCGGCGCCGAAGCGGTGTCTCGCAAAGCGATGGATTTGAAGGCAAAGTTTGTACGATTACTCGATGACATGAATGAAAAGCGCGGTGATGCGTCGTGAGTTGTCGCGGCATACACACGACGCAAAACAGTGTCTAGGTTTCCAGAAATGCTTCTTCTTCTTTGTCGTCGACGTCGTCGTCTACGTCGTCGTCGCCCACCGATGTGGACATCTCCACGACGCCAAACTTCACCCGCGCGCCACCATCATCTACATCGACGTTAGCACCGAAACCATCCGTTGCAAAAAACGTCCTTCGCACGCCAGCGCGCGTGATTTCCGGTCTATGCAACCGATAGTGCTCAAACACCGCGATGTAACACACCGAAACAATCATCAACGCCAACGCCCCCGCGCGCTTCCCCGCGCGTCTACTCTGCATCAACACCACCCCGATGGGCATCACCACCGCCACGAGAAAAACGACGACTAAATCAAACCCATACGTGTCCGAATACTCGTACATCACGGCGCATATCGCGTCGCATTGTACCGATACCGAGTTGGTTCACATGACATATCACCATGTGTACTGACACGCGCACATAAACACACATATATGGCATTAAATAACATTCAATACGTACACATTCAAATGGGTTGACGGCGAGCGACAGCTGCGCAGCCACGACGTCGTCGTTAAATGTCGACGCGATGGCGCGTGACGTGGACGGACGAGCCGCGTAAAAAGCGTCCAAAAATCTACGACGGCACGTGCACCATCGATAGCCGCGATCGATTGACCTTGGTGGATGATTTGGGGGCGAAGAACGCGGGCGATGGGTGCGTGGTGCGCGGCGTCAAGTATGCGCTGGTGCACGACGATGACGATGATAATGCCGCCGGCGTCGTCGTGCACTCGGGCGCGCGCGTGGCCGCAGGGCACGTCGAGGTGTACATCGATGAACGAATCGATGGCGACGACGCACCGCGCGCGGTGGATGCGCCCATGGTGCCGCCAAAGCATCGATTCGTGAATCACAACTTTCGTAAAAAGTTTGTGTCGCCCATGACGTCGACGACGAATACCGTGGCGGCATCGGCGGCACGGGCGACGCGGATGGCGGTGGTTAAGGCACCAGTGGTGATGGTGTCGTCGTCGTCGGCGTCAGCGGCGGGGGCGGGCGCGGTGGTGAGGGATGGGCAGGAGAACGCGCCGAGCGGCGGTCTCGGGGAGTTTGCGCGATTTTTATCCGCGCACGGCGGTGATATAGATGCCGCTGCTGCTGCTGCGCTGGATATCATTGATGATAGAATAGATGATGATGATGACGATGACGACGACGATGATTTAGTACCGGTAGTGGCGCCTACGAAGATGATGAAGAAGACGCGAGAAGTCAAGGCGCCGCGGCGCGCGATGGACAAGCCGCGGCGGGCGCCTCCTCCGTCGATATCAACTGAAATCAACGTTGTGTTTCCCACGCACGATTACATGGGCATAGAGGTGGAACGTGCGAGTTCATTTGTATCCGTACGCGCGTATCAATCGTATTTTATCACTGCGTTGTGTGAAAATATGTCTGCGCGTTTGCGAGGCGTGGCGAAAATTATGCACGATTATAGCGTAAGCGTCAAGCATTCGACATTGGGTGCGGCACCGCCGCCGGACGTTGTGGCGAAAATTATGCGACAGCGATATGATACATACTATTTTGCCGATTGTGAGCTTCGTTCGGGGACGTTTCGTCCGAAAGGTGAAACGCAATCGCGAACGATGTTGCACTTGGAGGTCAAGGATTTCAAGGCGTACAAAGCCAAGGCGAGGACGTATTCCATGGGTGATTTATGGATTGTGAGCACCGAAGCGTCGTTTCAAGTCAATTCGATGAGCAGCGTTGGCGTCGATCGAAGCCGCGCGCCTTGGATTGGCGTCGTGGAATGTTTATGGCATGGATTGAATAAGAATGGCACGTGCGAGTGTCGTCTCGTGAGCCCGCGACCGGCGCGTTTGCGCGATAACGCGACTATGAAGGTGTACGCGATTCATTCGTTTAATGGACGCGGCGATATGGATGAGGCGCGAAACATGTTGTCGTTGAGTGATGGCGCGCCCCCACCGTTGATGGATAGTTTGCTCGGTAAGCCACCGCCGATGGAGCTTGAAGAGGAGGAAGAGTTGTATTACAACGATCCAGACACTGGCGTGGATGCTTTGCGACGCGCGTTTACGTTGAATGAAGACCAAGCGAGAGCTGTTTCAGGCGCGCTCGCGAGCGCGAAGACAATGTCACAAATACCAATTCGTTTGATTCACGGACCTTTTGGGAGTGGGAAAACACACACGATTGCGGCATTCGTGATCAAGGCTGTTTCGTGCTTGAAGGCGAAACAAGGACGCATTTTGATTTCAGCAAACACAAATGTCGCCGTGGATCGAGTTTTGACGGCGCTTCTCGACGCTGGATTTAATGACTTTATCCGCGTCGGCAGCGTTCGAAAAATTGATCCAACCATTCTTCCCTACTCGCTTCACGTGAAAACTGGAAAAGGCAAAAGTCACATTAAAGAATTGGAAGCCATGTTGAACGAAGCGACGTCGTCGCGCTCAAAGACAATTCTGAAACAAGAAATCGCAACTCTGTCTTCGGGTAAGCTAGGCATGCGTAAAGCGCTACTGAAAAAGTGTAGCGTCGTTGGTGTAACGTGCACGTCGTCGTGCAATGAAGAGCTTCAAGGCATGAAGTTTACGGTCACTGTTCTCGACGAATGTTCGCAAATGACAGAGACGAGCAGTTTGCTCCCGATCGTCAACTCACACTGTCAGACGTTGGTTGCCGTCGGCGATCCGAATCAGTTACCGCCCGTGCTCGAGTGTTTCGCAGAAGAGAATGGCCATTCTAAATTTACGCGCAATCCATTGAACACGCCTTTGTTCACTCGTATGAGCACATTGGGTCATTCAAAGTTGACGCTGAGAACGCAGTATCGTCTTCACCCGGCGCTTTCAAAGGTTCCAAATGCGTGCTTTTATGACGGGGTGTTACTCGATGGTGTCCGCGCGAGTGATCGTAAAGCGCTCATCAAACTTTCAAATGGTGGCGAATTGCCCCCTATTTTGTGGTGGGACACGAATGGTATGGATCAACGAGATGGTGGAAGTCGATACAACGTCACCGAGGCAGACCGAGTGACGTGCATCGTAAAGCGTCTTCTTGAATGTGGTATCTCGGCTCGTCAAATTGGTGTAATCGCGCCGTATGTGGCGCAATCCCAATTAATCACGAACAAGTTTACGAATATTTCAACCGTTGAAACCGAAGTCAAGCGTGCGACTAAAGACACCGAAGTTGAAGACGCCGACGCCGACGTCGAAGAGGAGTCGTTTTCGCCGTCTGACATTCAAGTAAGCACAGTCGATGCGTTTCAAGGTCAAGAAAAAGAAGTCATCATTCTCACTCTGTGTGGCTCACCAGCTTCGAATTTCATTACTGATGAGCGCATCAATGTGGCGTTGACGCGTGCGAAGAGGCATCTCATCATCGTCGGCGCGGCGATGGTTGTGCAGCGAGCCGGCGTGCGAGCGTGGTCTGATACACTGAAACTCGCGCGAACCACCCCGAACGGTTACGTTCCAGTAGGTGCGCTTACGAATGAAACTTTACACAAGTGGAACACGGCGATGGATGAGACTGACAACGATGTCATTGATGTTTCACAAAGCGATTCGCAACCGAAAGCTTCGAATCGTTCGTGCATTATTCGCGACGCTTTGGTTGAACTTCAGTTTGATCAGAAGATGTACTGGAATCTGTACTGCGCCGTAATGCGTGGTTTGACGTACGAACACGAAGAAAGCCGAGCGTTCTTCATGTCTTCGCCATTGATTCCCCTCATTCGACGCATGGAGCCAAAGCTCATAGCGAAAGACGGCACGTTGGCGTGGCATCAACCGCGGACGCGACGAATTCTCACGCAAGAAGTATTACCAGAATTTCGACGATTCATCGAGGGCGAATACGGCCGAGAGTGGGGCACATTAGACAAGTTAATTTCGGCATTTGAAAACCGCGACGCGTTTCTCAAAGATCCGACGGGATTCGGATGGCTATGCGTGCAAGACGCGGGCGCCGAAGCCGACAGCCTCGCGCAAGCAGACGACTGGGCTCGCACAGATTTCGTCCCGCCGAAACGTCAAAGCTCGTCGGCTTCTCAAGATTCATGGGATTAGTCACATCACAGTTATATCTAGTAGACATAGATGCATAGAATTGATATATTGAACGAACCATCGATATGATTACACCGTTGGATGAACCACGCTCGCGCGAGCGCTGCAGCGCCTCAGACGTCGACGCGCGCCATGTCTACCCAGCGTTTACAAAAAGAGCTCAAACTCCTCGCACGGTCGCCGCTGGAGAACATGCGTACGGCGCCCAACCCAAACGACATTCTTGAATTTCACTACGTGCACTTTGGACACAAAGGGACGCCGTACGAAGGAGGCGTCTACCACGGCAAACTCGTCTTTCCAAAAGAGTACCCATTCAAACCGCCTTCGGTGATCATGATGACCCCGAACGGGCGCTTCGAGCCAGGCAAGCGCATCTGTTTATCCATGTCGGATTTCCATCCCGAGTCGTGGAATCCGATGTGGAGCGTGTCGAGTATATTAACTGGGTTGGAGTCATTCTTCTACGAAACGACGCGCACCGCCGGAAGCGTGGAGAGCTCAATGGCGCAGAAAGTTGCCTATGCGCGAGCGTCGATGGCCGTCAACATTAAAAGTGTCATGTTTCGAAAGCTATTCAATGACATCATCGTCGATTGGCGCGAAAAGGGTGGTGGAGAGGATGCCGCTGCGGCGAGCGTCGCCGTCGCGGAGGCAAACGCAAACGCCGCGCCCGCGGTGACATGGAGGCACCTCGTCGTCGTCTTCATCGTGTTGCTTCTCGCGTTCTTCAACGCGTGAACCCACTGAATAGAGTTAGATAAAATTGTGTTATATATAGTTGATTAGCGCTGAGTAGCTTTGAAATGGAATCGCCTGTGGCGTCGTCTGTTGCGTTGAAAGGTTGGGTGGCATATAAAACGACCATTTAAAGGTCATCGTTCCCGCACTCACCGACGCTCACACGCCGACGCCGACGTCACGCGTGCGCGTAACACGTACAAAAGTCATTCGTACGTCTCTCGCGCGTGCGTGAACACGTATCACGACCAGGGGCGACGAGAGAATGCTCGCACGCGTATACAATACCGTTTCACCGCCAACGAGTTCAACCAACGATGCGCCGACCGTGGCGGCGTTGGAATCTGCGCTCGCCGTGGCGCGAACGCGTACGATTGAGGCGGAGATGAAAGTTATTGAGCTCGAACGCGCGTTGGGTGAGATGACGATTGCGCGCGGTAAGGCGGAGGCGAGAGTGCAAACGTTGGGGGAACGAACATCGTCTCGGCTCGCCGAGACGAGTTTGGAATTCGAGGCATTATGTGCGCGATGTGAGACTTTAAAGACGGCAAACGAACGTTTACGTGCTGCCCTGCGGACGAAGAGCGAACGTGTGGATGAATTAGAGGCGATGGCGGTGATGGAGCGGGAATCGTGCGCGCGCGTTGCGAGCGAGCCGAATTCAGACGCGGACGCAGAGGCGGAGAACCGAGAGAAAGAAATCACACGATTGCGCGGAGAATTGACTAGACAGGCGACAGTGATTGCTGATGCGTATAGAGATGAGCTCATGAAGTTACAGTCGCAAGTAGCGGCGAGTGAGGCGAAGTGCAAGGCTTTGGAGTCAGCACAAGTAAAACCAGCGCCACAGAAAAAGGCGACAAAAATCGTCAAGAGGCACGACGAAAATCACCGCGTTTTTGGTTCGCCGTACGCGTACGCATCGTATGCGTCGAAAACAAACGTAAACGTGAATCCTGACGCAGAAGAAGATCCTAGTACGCCGATTCGTAGCCCATTGACACCGACAAATGAAAATGTCTTCAGTCGATTGGCGACGCCAAAACGCGTCACTCCTCGCGCCGCGCCGTCGCCTAGCCGCTTTCGTTAGTGAATCAATGTACAGTAGTTCAGGTGTATTAACGCGTGCTTCTATGTTTATTTCTTTTCTACAGTAATATATTTTGTGTTTGTGTTGAGCTACCGGTACCGGTACATCTTGCATTCAAACAACGCTCGTGACGTTTGCACTCAAAGCTCTCATGTGTCGCCGCTCTCACCCCTCAACGCGTCGACGCGAACGTTTCTGCTCGGCGATGAGCGAGTCACAGCAGATTGCGCATCGAACGTACTCATAAAATGTCGGCAGTTGGAATCCACTCGGCGCCCACACAGGGTGCTCAGCGATGGCATCAAACGCCGCACCAGAAGAGCACGAGTCGCAAAACGCGCGCGAGCAGGAGACGCACCTAAACGTCACGTGTCCAGGCGCAGCTTGTTTCGCGCACACCAAGCAGCTATGTTGCGGGCATTTCCATCCCTTTTGCGGCACGGTACGAATGTACGCGCATCCCATGGACGTGATGCGCGGACATGCGACGCAGCGCACCTTCTGACCAGCTTTTTCTGGAGGCAGGAAGGCTGGCGGAATGTTTTTGCATTGACCAGGAACACCGCCGCAATACAAGCAATTGTGCTCGTGCAAAGCCCACCACGTTGGATCTCCGCCAGTTTCTTCTCGCTTGCGCTTGCGCTCCATGGCTGCATCCCATCGCTCGGTGTCTTTCTCAGTCAATTCAGCTGCTACGTCGCCGTTAGGACTGATGCTATTGATCGCATCTTGTACGCTCGTCGGCGGCGTGGGACTCAAGGTGTTCATCGTCGCTTTTTTCCACACGATGTCCTTGCCGTCGACGGTGATTTTCATCATTGTCGTGTTTCCCTTCACCGGATTCAATCCCCACACTCTATTCGCCGCGCGCCAAATGTTGGGTTCAATTGGGATACCAGAGGCGTCGATGCCGCTCGAGAACTTACCATTGAGAAATACAATCGTACTCACGTTGGAAAGCAAGCCTTGCTGTCGGCGCAAGTTTTCCGCGTCACACAGGAGGAACGAAATATTATCCTCCGGAAGCACGCTGTTGAAGCGCGCAATCGCGTAGAGGACAGAGCCCAACGGCTGATTGGAATCATCCAGACGCGTGTGCTCAATCTTGCACATGTCCAATCCTTGTGCTACTGCAGACAACGCGTCCTCACCTTCGCCAACAATGAGAACCTTGTGTCCTTGCTTTCGTAACGCTTGGAACACGTGTCCACACGCATCCACCGGATTGGTTTTGCCGTCGATAGACACGGTGGTAAACTTTGCTAGTGGCGCGGGAACGACTGGTGGCTCAAACATCCGCTCCGCACATCGAAACGTTAAACGGTCAACGAACAATTCTTTCAAATCTTTCACCGCTACTGCCTTGAGCGTTCCTTGGATGACACTCGGGAACATCACCCGCATCACGGCACTCAGTTCGTGTGCCGTCATTTCTTGAAGCGGCGACTTGGAATCAATTGATTTTGTTTCACCTAAGAAAAACGTCGAATGTGTTTTGAGAATATTTTGTGCGTAGCTACCAGCGATAGCAGCCAGATGCGGTGCCGCGCGCCAGTCGTCGCAAATGACAGCTTTGAATGGAATTTTCTTCAGCGCGTCGCACTTCTCAACGAACTCGTACGTCACGACAATGTAATCGAACGATGCATTTTTGATTGCCGACGCATTCGCGGGATTCTTGACGTCGTCTTCGCCGGTGAGAACAATGCTTCGCAGAGACGTGCACCAGCGGTGCAAATCAGCAACCCATAAATGAATGGCTTCAGCAGGACACATCACCAAATAGTGGCCTTGGTGACGCATGCCATCGCGCGCCCACTGAATAAACGCCAACGACGTCAAACGTTTGCCGAGACCACTTTCAAACGCTAAGAACCCTCCAAGACCAATGGCGTAGTTGTTCTGCATCCAATGCACGGCGTCAATTTGATGCTGTTTGAGATATTTCCACGGCGGAAAGTCGGCGTACTCTTCTTTTCCTTTCGGTAGCTTTGGTAAGTTTGCACTCAAATGTTTCATCGCCGCCACAAATTCAGCCTCGCCCCCCTCGGCGTTGAGCTTGTTCAGTCGTTCAACTTGGGTTGTGTCGAGGTCTTTGCAACCTTCCTGCATCGTTTTCAGAAGACCTCCTGTTTTTGGCTCGTCTGCCTTGTTTGATAAGAATGGCGCAAAGCAGTGCCAAATACACGTCATCGCCGCTATTCTTTTGGCCTCTTCGGTGAGCGCGTATGGGAAAGCTTGCACGATTTCTTTTGTCGCTTCTTCACTCTGCGGCGCTGCATCTTTTGTCGCGCGAGCAGACGTCGAAGGATTGTTGTGACTCGCCGGCTTGGCCATTGCTTCGTATAAACTAGATACGTCGCCTCCCCAAAACACGCTAGGTGCTTTCGTCTTGGCGATCGCATTCGCACAATCTGCGTTGTAACCGCATGTAAGATACCGCTGCTGTTCAAATTCCGGAGCACTGTGTGCGGTGCAAAATGCCATGGGCTGTCCAGTGTCCGCTTGTCGGAGTGATACTTGTCCGTTTGCACGAACGCAAAGAGGATGAAATGCGTTAAAGCATTTGTGCATCGCGCACTGCGTACACGCACCAACTTCTTCACACACCGAGCACTTCAAATTCATACGACTCGGCTTTGTGTGCGACATGTCGACGATCGGTGCGTTTCCATTCTTTTGCGGAACGATGAAAACTTCGGGAAGATGCAACGCACACGCGAGATGCGCGTGATAACCCGGTGCAAGCCACGGCATTTCCCATTTAGATGGCGGGTCGACGCGCGCAAGCGCTCCACCCGGGTGCGGACAGAATGCGCAGATGCCTCTGGGTGTGCCGACGCTGACGAGCGGTCCCTTGGTGACGCCTTCCTTGCAACCTCGACAGTACCAGTCACCTTCAGGCAACTTTGTTAAGCCATAGCACGACATGTGGACTTGAATATCGCATCCGTCGCAAAACACAATTTCATCAGTAATGTTCCAATAGTCTGGCGCGTCTTCGCCGCATACGTGACACACGTCCGCATTCGTGGCGTTACTCCACATCTTTGAAACTTCCGGTGTAGGTGGCGGTGGCAGTTTGCCCTTCGGTCGCGTCTGATGCGGCGGTGGCTTAAAGGCACTAGCCTTTGCTGGCTTGCCGTCTACTGTTTTGCCGTACTGAATGATGTGCAACTGATTCACGAGAGCGTCAGCCTTCGCCTGTAGTTTCGCGTGCTTCTTCCGCGCGTCTTTCAGGATGCTATTCGCTCTGACTGCCATGGCCTTCTTACTAACTGCGTACTGATAAGCGCTCGCCGCCGCCGCCGCTGTCATTGTCCACTCCGGAACTGAGTCTGGCTTGCGCGCTTTGACGCGTTCCAACACTTCACCCATCGTCGGCGTGACGCGACCGCCATTCAACGACGGCGGTCCAGATGCAAATGTCTCTAAAAACGTCATAATCGACGTCGTCTTCATCGCAGACTCGTTCAAATCTACAGTCGCAACTCCGCTGTCGTCAAATAAATCGTCGAATTGCCCGGGCTCATCGCTCTCAGAATTTTCGCCTTCGTCCGTATACTCCCCATTCACTGCCTTCACCTCCATATCCTTGACTGTCGCCATTCTTGAATCAATATCTGCCATCCAAGCGGGCTCTATCTTATCGTCTACGTCGTCCTCTAGCGTGCTCGCCGCGCTCGGTTCGTCGTCATTCTCCGCGCTCGCCACTCGAGCCACCAACGCCGCAATCGCATCTGGCTCCGTCGTCGCATCGTGCGCTGGCACCTCAGTATCCACGTTGGTCATCTCGCTCGTTGTGCGCACCACTACAGACGTCGTCAATCGCACGAGTGTCTTGCGAAGATCCCGAACGAATGCTGTCGAACGATGACGACAATCAATCAAATCAACGCGTCACACGACGTTCCCGGCGTGCGCGTGCACTCGCGTGCACTCGGTGTAAAAGATAGGGGCGCAACTACGGTTGTACTATTCGAGACGTCCGACGCGGGGCGTGTTGCGCGCGCGCGTGATCGGTGGTCGTGCGTGCTTGTGGGGAATTGCATTGTGATCTCTCATGAGGCGACTGAAAAAGTAAAATTTCAACTTTTGCTCAATGCTAGTGTCTACGGGATTATCTACGGGACTAGAAAACTAAAAACAAGCAAAACGTGACATTAGACACGCGAGTAAAAGAGCATGTAGCCGTGTTCGCTGCCTGCGCTGAGTTCTTGCGTGGAGCCAAAGACTTGCTGGAGTTGTTCTTCATCGACGACTTCGACGGTGTCGTCGTCGAATAAGAACCATCTGTGGTTGTTTTTGACGAGGGAGACGTAGTGCCCATGGTTTGGACCGCTTCCAATGTGTATAACGACGGCGAATAAAGCATAGGATGCGTCTGGATCGGACGCGTCAGACGCTAAATTAGGAAGTTTGAGCTCCGACGGGAACACGACGCGGTGATTCAATTTCATGTGGCGTCCCAAACTCTCGATAAACTTGAATCGTTTCAAATGCAAAGCGAGAACTTTTGGCGCACTTTGAATGAGCATGCACTTTTGTGCCTCATGCAAGCCTCCACACCGGTCACATTGAAATTTGTCGTTGCCGTGAAGCAACTCGTTTGAGCTAAAATTGTTCAAACACGCTGTAATGGACGTGTTCTGCTCAATATCTACCGATAGATCCAAGAAGCACTCTTCTCGATTCGTCCTATTCTCGCACCACAAACATCGCGTTTGATTCGCAAGCTTGCCTTCGAATATATCATGTATCCAAGTCTTGCGCGCCTCGTCTTCGCTCGCGCCATTCGCCCGTAACTCTCTACTCAAGTTTTCACAGCACTCATTTAACAAGAAGTTGAAAAACTCATGCGCATCCTGGTGCATTGATCCTCGGAACAGTGCATTCACCGCTCTCAAGCGAGCGATAAATGCCTTTGGGCTCACATACCCGCTCCGTTGTCGTTGCGTCGAGACGTCGTAAAACAGATCTCCCAACGCACGCAATAGCGTGTCATTCTCCCGACCATGTGCCTTTCCGTTCTCACGGTGCGCGATTAACGCGTCACGAAACTCTTCACACGCGTACAGCGCCTGGAGTACGGAGTTACAGTAGCATGTATTGCCAAAGTTCTCAAAACCAAAAAACTTTTCACTCGCTGGGAAATCTTCACCCAGCGTCGCGTCGTTCACGGCGAAGCGTTTACTCGCGTCGATGACGCCAGATTTTGCAGACGATCCCATCGATGACCCACCGATGGATTTTATCATCGATAGGAAACCCATGGCGCGAGTCGCGCGCGCGCGTGGAGAGGACTGAGGGCACTGCCGCGCAGACGGGACTGGCAACCGTTTTCAGCGCGTTCAAGGAATACATACAGGCGCGATAAAGTTTACAATGTGACATACGTCTACGGCTTTGACGTGGCGTTCGGGGGCGATTCTGTGAGCACCGCATTGATGACGTCCTCGTATTTGGCTAAGAAGTGATCGGCAATCATCGTTCGCGAGAGGATGATGCGTCGATAAACGTCGAGGTTGACGTCTGCGTAGGCGACGAATTTCGCAGATGACGGAGGGAAAATTGGTGATGGTTCACTCGCGATGTTATGCACGAAGTGAAGCATGCGCCCGGCGGGGTAGAGTAATACGCGTCCACGTTTTTCAGCTTCGCGCTCAGCCTCGCCGGGTTTTTCATCGCGTTTAATCACGGGTTCGCGTTCGGCGTCTGCGGGATCGAGACACGGCGACGCGTCCATGTGTGGCGTCGGTAAATGGTCCATCGACTCTGCAATGTCCTCAGATTTTTCGTCACTGAGTAATTCCGCGGCACAGAATACACCAACGTCTTCCTGCATGGCGAGAACCTCCTGCGCTGCGGCGCCTTCAACTTTTTCAATCTTCGCCAAGTCGTCCTTGGTCAACGGCTTTTCAAAGTCGTGCTCGAGCGCGGTGCGCGCTTTCTCAATGTATTCTTCAAATTCACTCGCCTCATCGCTCTCTTCGCCCGTTCTAGAGCGCTTGATTTGATGTAATTCACTATCGATGTCGTTTGCGAAGACTGAAGCAGACATGAAGTCACCCACTTGTTGCTTTGTTTTCGCAAATTTTGTCGGCGTCGCAGGAGCGGTTACTTCATCCTCAACGTTTTCTTTTCCAACTTTTCCTTCTGCGTCGGAGCCCGCAGAGCGCACGCGCGGAGCCACTATGCCAGCAATGAATGCCCCAGAAAGGCTAGCTAATCTCGAGCTCGTCTTACTCACGCGCTTGCCTAGCAATAAACTCTTGCGATACAACGAACTCTTCTCCAGCAAGTTGTCGTGTCGATTCTTCAACGTCTGCATCGCGCGCAACCATGGTGGATACTTCTGCGGACCATAACATTGATCCACAGCTGCTGCGGCAGCGGCAAACCGCGACGGCGTTGGTCCTTGTGAAGATGTCATCGCCGCTTTACTCGCGCGCCACTTTCGTAAAAACTGTTGTTCGAGTGCGGTACGTACGACTTCAGATTGCAATTCAGCAATCTTACTGAAACTCACAAAAGGCACGATATCCGCATTGTTCACACACGTCGTCACGAACGGTTGACATGATTCTGCAAGCTCACGGCTCAACGTCGACGGGCACGCAAAGGTGTAGCAATGCAAACCAGCCGCTGCAAACTCTGGCTCTTGCCGTAACATCTCAGTGAGCAGCACCGCAACTCCGCCACCTAAAGAATGTCCTACTATTTGTAACTCATACCCTCGATTTTCATCCAGCGCCTTGCGCAATTCATCTCTCATCGTGCGCTGCAAATACCTCGCTGTCGTCAAAAATCCGCTATGTGCGTATCCCACTTTCACTTCGTCGTTCACCATAAAGTGATGTGGGCACACCGAGCCGGTAAGATTCGTAATCATATCCTTTGCCGAATGCGTACCGCGAATGACAAACACCAATCTTTTCGAACGTTCATCCCTGAACAGCACGTACGCCGGACGCATCATCTTAGGCGCTAAATCACTCAATAGAATCTCCTCGAGCGACACCCCGCCTTGTCGCGCCACCGTAGCCAAATCTGGCGCCCGTCGCAGCGACTTTGAATACACCAACGCCCTTTTAATCTCCTCCAACGTCATCGACCACGTGTGAGCACCAACACCACTCCCATCATCCAATAAAACCCTCGTCCCGGCGTTCGAAACCGCTCGAGCGACATCCGCGTTCACGTCCCGCTGACTCAACAACCGAATCGCGAGCACGTGGTCGAGTCTCCACACCCCGAGCCTCGCCAATGCCTCCGACCACGACAACCGCACGACGTGCGCCAATCTCCACGCGTGTTCGCCCCACGTCGTCGGCGGCGCCAGCGGCGCGGTGTCGTACAAAAGCGACTCACGAGACGCGTGAGCTGCGAGCGGTGTCTCGAAACTGCGCTGTTCGTCTCTCGCCGCTTGAAACTGCGTCGCTAAAGACGACGCCGCCGCCGCCGACGACGCGTGTGAGCTTTCGTCCGCGGACGTCGTCGAGTACAGCGCCACGCGCGTCGCCGCGAGCGCACCGAGGCGCGCGGCGACGCCCGTCGTCGTCGTCACCGGCATCCCCGTCGCGCTCTGCCGTCCCAAACGAAGGACAAAAACATTTGAGCCCACGGCGTGTCGTCACCGGCTCAGGCGAATGTACGCCGCGCGGTGCGCCTCGTCGTGTCCTCGGATGCGGCGTTCGACCATTGGAGACATGAACGTGCGGTGCGCGTGCGTCGTGACGTCATCGTTCACGTTCGCCGAGAGATGTCGGCAGGATTAAGACACTGTGAGCCGCGCGTGGGCTGAGAGTGACAGTGTCAAATGTCACAGCGCGCGCTACATTTGTCGACACGCGCGCACGTGTGTGTGTGTTGTTTTGAGCATTGAAACAATCGAGTGAATGCCAAGGATGTTTTCTTTGAAGCGAATGAAGTCTGCGTCCGTGGTGGCGTTTGCGCTCGTGGCGTACGTCGTGACGATTGGTGTCGACGCGCAAGCTCCGGTGGAATGGGACGCCGCGCCCGTGGGCGGCGAGGTCATCCAAGCCGATGCGCAACCGCCGATGATGGCACCTATGGAAGCGCCGATGGGTGCCCCCGCACCTGCGCCGAGTGGTGGCGCGATGACGAGTGGTGGCGCGATGACGGAAACGACAGTGGTGGATGTGGCGGTGGCGACGCCGCGATTCTCCACGCTTGTCGTCGCATTGTCCGCCACGCCAGACATCCTGGATACGTTGGAAACGCCCGGTCCTTGGACGGTTTTCGCGCCGTCTAACGATGCCATCAATACGTTTTTGACCGAAAACGGCTTGACTGCGGAGCAATTATTGCAGTCACCTGGTTTGGGGGATATTCTTCGCAAGCATGTCGTCGCCGGTAAACTCACCGCTGAGCTGGCGCTGCAAGCCGTCGCCGACGGTCCGATTTCGTTGGAGACGCTTAATGGTCCAATCGATGCGCGCCTCGTCGACGGTGCGCTCTACGTCGGTGGCGCGCAGGTCATCGAGACGGATATCATGGCGGACAATGGTGTGATTCACGTCATTGATCGCGTGATTCAATAGAGCGACACCAGCGGCTTCAGCCCAATTCAAGACTACGTGCGCGACTGACGCGTACGCTTCCATGATCATGACGATGTAATGCAACATACTTGTCCATTGCTACTATTGCACAGTTTCCTAATTTTCTAAATTCTAACGAGTACTATACTACGCCGTCATGCACGACGCGAGTTTCGCGGCGAGCGACGAAACTTCTTGGTCAGCGGCGACTCGAGCGGCGACGTCCAACGCCGCACGTAAAGCGCCTAAATGCGGTTCAATTGCGCGCAGCACTGGCTCATCCCCGGCAAGCAGCGCCGTGGCAACGCGCGTGGCGCCCATGCGTACAACATCTCCGCACGCGTGGTCACGAAGAATCGATGTGATGGTTTGTACGAGCGGTACGGCGTGCTCAACGGCGTCGGCGCTCGCGGCGGTGTGGAACACCATCATCAATGCTTGTAGCGCCGCGGCTCTTATCTCGGGCTCACCGCGGTGCTCGGCACACGTCACTAATTGTGGTACACATGCGTTGACGAGTGCGTGTGTGTGCGCGGATTTAGGTCGTCGTGAGGTGGCGATGATGACGTTCATCATCGTCAGGCGCAGCGGAACATCCCGTCGGCGCTCGACAGCGTTGATCCACGCCGGTGCATCGTTGTCTTCAAGCGCACCGCATGCAAGACTTAGCACGCCTCTGAGTGTCGGACGCGACGATTGTGATGAAGATGCCGCCTTGGATGTCTTTATGGCCAAATTCTTGATTTCATCGTCAGAGATTTCGACGATGAGCGCGCGTCCAGACGTAGCCATCGGCGCGTCGTTCAATCGCAGTGACGCCGCCGGCGATTGCGGTTCGAGTAACGCACTGGACGTCTGCGGCATCTTTGTAGACATGTTGTTATCATCGCGATCGGTTGGTGATTGACTCTCAGCGACAATCAACGACGCCAGCGTCTCCATGGCGCCCATGTGTAACTTTGTCACGTCCATATCATCCGCAGACGCCGCGGGCCAGGTGAGCGCATCTGCGGCGAAAGTCCGAAGTTCATCTCTTCTAGCATCCGAAAATGCATCCACACCTCGACTGGCTAACGCACAATTACACGAAAACATGCACGTCCGTACTCTAGCGAGATCATTACGCGATACTTTTGCTCCGGCGTACGCGTCGCGAAGCGCCGGGAAGAGTTCGCGCTCAATGATATCGGACGGCATGCGTCCGAATACTTCAGACGCGACGCGTCTGACGTCTTCGTACTCGTCTTGGATGTTCAACATTCGACGTAGAACGTGCGTATGAACGTCCTTGACGGATGATACGTCGTCAAAGGCGTCGAGCGGAAGCGCGCGGAGCACCAATACAGGCGCGAGTCTGTTGAAAATGTCAATCGCATCTTCATCTTCGTCGCCACTTCCTGATGATTTATCGTCGCTCTGTGAGTTGAATGCGGCAATGCAACTGTCAAATACGCGTGTGCGCGCCGGAATAACGCCAATCCACGGCATGAGTGCAATCATGGACTGATGAAACGCCGACGCCGCGGGAGCGTCGAACACGGCACGCGTGATTACTTGAGCTATGTTTGGCCAATCATCACTCGAAACAGTTTCGGCGAATCGCGTCAACAGCTTTGTTGCGCGACCGATCGCATCAGCGGTCGTTTTTGCGCGCTCCGCGTCCGCGCCAGCGTCTTCGGTTCGACTCATGGACGCGAGCGCGGAAAAGTACGTTTGCATGGCTTGAGCCGGCGAGCGTTGCTCGCTCAACATGGATACGAATGCATCACCAGCAGCCGCGCGCTCTTCAGCATCCTTGGAAACCAAAAGACGAATGAGCGTTGGAAGCATAGTTTGAGGCGGTATATGAGCAAGCACTGCTGTAGCCGCTTTACGCGATTCAATGTCCTTGTCTTTTAATCTCGGAAGCGTCGTCGTCGTCACCGCGGCGATGGTGTCATCAGTCATCTCCCGCCCGAGACGCAGTACTTCACTCAAAACATTCAACGCACTAATTTTGGCACTTCGTGCGCTTCCACCGCAGAGTTGCAATATGTTTATCAACGCGTCTTCCCGCGGATTTCTAGCCGTGAGATCTGCGACGAGGCGAGCGAATCCCGTAGAAATGACTTTATCATCCTCTTCCACGAGCGGCAAAACACCATTTAATAAAGATTCACTTTGCTCTGTCCATCCTAAGTGCTCAGGTGCGAGCACAACTCGGATGAGTACCGCAGCAACGCTTTGAGCGACGACGTTTGAGCATCGAAGCGCCGGGAGGAGCACAACAGCGACGTTTTCTTGCAACATTTCATCCAACGCGCGCGCGGTTTCTTCACTCACCATGGACGCAAACACCTCACGATTACTGTGGTCGATGCCAAGCCGTCCTAAGTTTAATCCGATCGTGATAAGCGCATGAGCCACACCGGTCGCGGCATTTTCGTCGTCAGAGTTTACCATGTCGCTCGCCGCGCTGAATGCGCCTTTGAGCGCGCTGAGCAGCTTTGTCTCGTCCTTTTTTGACTTGATCGGCATAAGTGCCGGCGCCCAATCGCTCCAGATTTGCGTCACGAGCCGCGACTTTGCTAATATCATACCGTTTCTCTCTCCTTCGTCTACGTCGCCGTTTGCAGGAAGGTTGCGCCGACTGGTCGATGCCGTCGGCGCTTCGAGACACTCTCTCGCGCGTTCGCAACTTTCCCGAAATATCCCGCACCCCGAGCTCTCGGGCGCCCAAGACTCGACAACGGCAATTACACGCGTAAATGCTGGCACGCATTCGAGCAAATCGAAACCACCATCGCTATCATTCGAGCTGAGCGCCGCACGGCCGCCGAGGCTCGTAAACGCCTCGCAAGCCGCCGTGCCCAATCGCGTCGGTTTTCCCGATCCGTGCGCGCGTGTCGCGTCACAGAGCGCCCGTAAAGTATCACGTACGTCGAACACCGCGCGCACGTCGACGTCTGCACTCGCGATGGCGTCGATACCGACGCACGAGTTGAGCGCGCGCGTTGCGTCATCACTGGCCTTTACGCGCGCGCTCAACGCGTCACCTATCGCACGCGCGCTCGATGCATCCGCTTGGCACATGCAAACCAACGCCCCCTTTGCGCTCTTACTCCCCGCGATGCGCGCTAAGATTGGATCGAGCGCGCTGTCGATGGTTTGCACGTTTCGAGCGCGCGCGCGCAGCGTAGCTAACGATTCGACGACATCGCGGTGCGTACGCGCGCTCGACGTCGACGGCGTGGCGTCGATGCGCTTGAAGATCTTCGCATCGGCGCTTAGGACGACGCGCAGCGCGTCGGCGAGGGCGTCCGCCATGGTTCCGCGCGCCGCGGTGTGTCGTTGGACGCGCGCGACGTTCACAAGGCTACTTCTACGTGTCTATCATCGCGCTATTTTTTCGTGGATTTCACGACACCCGATTCGCGAAACGTCACACTCACTCGCCGCTCGCCGAGTAAATCTTCGTTGTTGATTGAATGCTGGTAATCGTACCGCACGCTGCCGGATTGAATTTGCAACGAGCGGCGCGGCAAATGGACGCGAATCTTCTTCGTCGGGTGCTTTTCGTCGATATACGTCATCACACAGTCGGCGTTGAGCGACAGATTGACCAAAATATCAGATGACAGCTGCCTGTCATCGCAATGCGGTAGCAACACCGAACCACGCGACTTTAGATAGTTAATCGCGTTGCATTCGTTTGGTTCAAAGTTGCGCAACGTTTCGTGCGCCCGAGCGAAACGCTCAATCACGAGCCGACGCAAAATAGCTGGCATGGCGAAACGCGCGCGTTCGACGACGCGTTTAGCTAAATTCACCTCAACACCGTATCGCTTGCCCTCATGCGCGCCATTGAACGATGAATCTTTCCACGGATTCACCGTGTCGTCGTCGATGAAATTCACGATGTCGCGTTCTTCATCCTCGGTGATAAAGTTCTCCAGCAAAAAGTGTCCAGAGAGCGGCACTTTCGCCAGCCGCTTCGCCGCGCGCGTCATCTCCGCAAACGCATCATGCGAAGCACGCTCTTCCTCCTCATCGCCGCTGCCTTCATCGCGTCGTCGCCGTCGCGTTCGATCCAACCAACCGCCCTCCAACGCGTCGCTCGGCGCGTACCCCGTCGTCGTCTTCCCCGTATGCGCGCGCCGACCGCGATGTTCGATCACGCGCGGGAGCGACGCACGCGCCTTCTCAGCGCGCTCACGTATCTCTATCGTCTCCGTCGTCATCTTTCTCGTCGTCACCGCATCATCGTCACCGACCGCGCACCCATCGAGATGGTCGTTAATCGAAAACAACGCCACGTGTTTCGAACACGTCGGACACCGCACGAACCTCGACGCCGACGTCGACGGATCGCCGCCGCGCGCGCCACCACCGCGCCGCGCGTTCGTCGCCAGCGCCTCGAACGCATCGCGCATCGCGCGCGCGTCGCGTGCGTCTCTGACGCCGTCCAACACCGTTCGTCGCGCGCACAGCACACAAAAAGATGACGGTGGGTGACGTTGAGGACTTTGACGACGACGACGCGTCGCGCGACCGCGACCGCGACCGCGACCGCGCGCGAGAGAAAGAAAACATGCGAACGCCGCCGTCCCCGTCGCGTCGCGCCACAAAAGAGGGTTTGCGTGACGCGCCGACGCGAACGCGAACGCGAACGCGAACGGACCACGCGCGTGGTCGTCTCTTGACCCACTCGTCCCTGGTCATGAACGGTCGTTTCGCGTTTTGAATATCTCAATCCGGCGAAAAGTCAAACGCGCGCCGTCGTCGTCCACACCGCGCGCGTCACACGTGCGCGCGAGAGTGCGCGAACACACACCGCGCGCGAGTGCGATCGTCCTCAGGGTGCGCATCACACGCCGCGCACCGTTCGCGCGGCGCACACCCGTGACGAGGCGCTCGATCGCATCGTGATTGCGCCAGCGCACGTGAGAGGTGGTTAGGACGATGCTGCGGTCGGCGACGATCGCGCCTCGCGTGAGGTCATGCGCGAGCGCGACGACGCGATCACGCGCGCGCATACCGTCACGGGATGTGCGATACGTGTGTGCGAGCGCTCGCGGGGCGATTCGCGCGGTGCGTGCGGTGGCGGGTGACGCGCCGGCGAGCGCGCGGGAGGGCGATGATTACTTTGCGACCATTGAGATCGACACGTCGAGCGACGACGCGTATACGATTATTTCGATACGCGATGCGCCGAATAAGCCTGGGACGTTGCGCGTGATATCCACTGCGTTGGCTGATTTGGGGTTGAATATTGAAAAGGCGGTGGTTGACGCGAGCGATAGCGGGTTGAAGGTTTCGGATTGCTTCTACGTCACCGACGCCGACGGCGGGAAAGTTATGGACGCGGCGGATGTGGAGAATATCAAAATTTGTTTGACGATGATTTTGAAGGCTCATTTTTCGCATGGGAGTGATTTTGCACGACCGGATGGGCAGGATGATCGACGGTCTGTGGCGCAAGGTGGCGGGGACGAGGAACGCCGACAGCACTCGTTGTTGTACTCGTTGATGGATCGATACTTGAAGAACGACGTCATGTCTGTGCAAGAGTCAATCGTGAATCACGTCGAGTATACGATGGCGAGAAATAGATATCAGTTTGATGATTTTGAGGCGTACCAAGCCGCGTCTTTTTCCGTCCGCGATCGCTTGATCGAGAGTTGGAACGATACGCAACAACACTTTCGTGACAAGAGCCCGAAACGCGTGTACTACCTTTCCATGGAGTTTTTAATGGGTCGTTCTTTGTTGAACTCGTTGCACAACTTGGACATCAAGTCAAATTACTCCGAAGCATTGCAACAGCTCGGGTATAAGCTCGAGATTTTGGTCGAAAAGGAGCGCGACGCCGCGCTCGGGAATGGAGGTTTAGGTCGCCTCGCGTCGTGCTTTCTCGATTCCATGGCCACTGAAGATTTGCCAGCGTGGGGATATGGCATCCGCTACCAGTACGGTATGTTCCAACAAACCCTGCACGATGGCTTCCAGCACGAGCACCCCGATTACTGGCTCAACTTTGGTAACCCTTGGGAAATCGAGCGACCGTATATTACGTACCCAGTCGGTTTCTATGGCGGCGTGACGATCACCGAGTCAAACGGAGTGAAAAAGTTTGATTGGGTTCCGGGTGAGAGGATCAGCGCTGTGGCTTATGACAACCCCATTCCGGGTTGGAACACGCCAAACACGATTAACTTGCGATTGTGGAGCGCCAAGCCGTCGAGTGAGTTTGATTTGGAATCATTCAACACTGGCGATTACGTGCAGGCGATTTTAAGTAAGCAACGCGCGGAGACAATCTCATCCGTGCTCTACCCAGACGATCGCACGTACCAAGGTAAAGAACTGCGTTTGAAGCAGCAATATTTCATGGTTTCGGCCACGCTTCAAGACGTCATTCGTCGCTACTTGGTCAATCACACGAGCTTTGATGAGTTCCCGAATCAAGTCGCATTGCAATTGAACGACACGCACCCGACCATCGGTGTCCCAGAGTTGATGCGCTTGCTCATGGATGAGCACGGTCTCGGTTGGACAAAGTCCTGGGACATCACCTCAAAGGTTTTCAGTTTCACCAATCACACCGTACTTCCCGAGGCACTCGAGAAGTGGCCAATTGCGTTGGTTGAGAAGGTGCTTCCGCGTCACATGCAAATCATTTACGATATCAACTGGCGATTCGTTCAAGAGCTCAGAGGTGTTCTCGGCGATGACTACATTCGCATTGGCCGCATGAGTATCATTGAGGAAAGTACTGGCGAGAAGATGGTGCGCATGGCACACCTCGCCATGGTTGCGTCACACACCGTGAATGGCGTCGCCGCGATTCACAGCGAACTCATCAAGACGACCATTTTCAAAGACTTTTACGAGTTGATGCCGGAGAAGTTTCAAAATAAGACAAACGGCGTGACTCAACGTCGCTGGCTTGCGTTTTGCAACCCGAAGCTTCGCGATTTGATTTCGAAAACGCTCGGGGACGACGTTTGGATTCGTGAGTTGGACATGCTCAAAGGTCTCGAAAAGTACGCTGACGACGTTGAGTTTCAATCGGAATGGCGCGCGATCAAGCATGCGAATAAAGAGCGATTAGCGGAATTCATTCAGCAAAAAACGGGGACAGTTGTGAACCCCAACGCTTTGTTTGACATCCAAGTCAAGCGTATTCACGAGTATAAGCGTCAGTTGCTCAATGTTTTGTCAATCGTGCACCGGTACAACGCCATCAAGGCCGCGACGCCAAAAGAGCGCGAGAGCATGGTACCGCGCGTGTGCGTGATTGGTGGTAAAGCGGCCCCGGGTTACGACATGGCAAAGCGTATCATCAAGCTCGTGTGCTCGGTTGGGGACAAGGTGAACAACGATCCGGACGTCGGCGATTTGCTCAAGTTGGTGTTCATTCCGGATTACAACGTCAGCAGCGCTGAAATTATTGTCCCGGGTTCTGAACTTTCGCAGCATATTTCTACCGCCGGCACCGAAGCCTCGGGAACATCAAACATGAAATTTGCGATGAATGGCTGCTTAATCATCGGCACCATGGATGGGGCAAACGTAGAGATTGCCGAAGAGATTGGCAAGGAGAACATGTTCATCTTTGGCGCGAGCGCAACTGAGGTGCCTATTTTGCGCGCGGAACGATCGAGATTCAAGACACCACCAGAGTTCGACGCTGTAGTGACACAAATTCGTTCCGGTGCGTTCGGATGGGCTGAATACTTTGCCCCAGTTTGCGACGCCGTGCATGGCGGCGCCGACTATTACTTGCTCGCCAACGATTTTGCTGATTACTTGCGAGCGCAGCAGCTCGTCGATGCTACGTACCAGGACGAGGCTAAATGGACGAAGATGAGCATCTTATCTACCGCAGGTTCTGGAAAATTTAGTTCTGATCGTACCATTCGCGAGTACGCCAAGGAAATCTGGGGCATCGAGCCGTGCAGGCGACCTTCGCCGTGAACAGTCGCCGTCTCTGTCGCCGCCGCAGCGCGCGACGAGCGTGACTGACGCTTTTTTACACAAAGCGCTCATCCACCGCTGTCACCTTTCATCTGATTCCCAAATAAAACACAACACATTGTACGCGCGCTTCGCATTTTTGTAATTATTATCGTCACGCTCTGTCTATAAAACTTATCAGTCGAGTCAACGCGACAGTTAGGACGAAATAATCCTTTCAGTCCAAGTGATCACATTCTCCACACACCGCGCCTCGCGGGATGATTCCAGACCTTCTGCTCGCCCTCTTGGGTGTACCTGGGGATGTTTTCGTTCGTGACGCAAAAACGTGCGCGCTCGCCGTCGCGAACGACATTGATTTCATTTCTTCAACCGAGCGCCAACGCTTCAACGCTGTGGTGCGCGTGGGGACGTCCTATGCCGTGCTCGAGCGCACGATCGCGCAGTGCATGGATACCGCGGTCGAAGACGCGCACGGGCGCGTGTTCCGTCGAAGTGTTTATCGCCGCGCGCTGGCTAGGGCGTTGAAGGATGAGTTGAGCGCGTACGAGGGGAAAATTTTAAAACTTGAACAAGACGCGTTGCGTGGCGCGAGCGCGTCTTCCATGGTGAGCACGATCGAAAGTGCGCTCCATGGCGATGATGTCGTGTTGAGAGCGTTATGTGAGAGTTTTGAGGGCGTCTTCGAGGATGAAAATGTGATTGGGAGCGACGTGATGCGAGCGGCGCGAGACGCTTGGTTACGCGCCGGGCATCCAGAAGCTCGAGAGGCGTTTGAGCGAGTGTATTGGAAGGTGACGCAGGTGATGATGCAACAAATGTTAGGGTGGTGCGCGTATGGAACGATTGTGGATCCATGTGAAGAGTTTTTCGTGAAATCAGTGGCGGATGGAGACAATAGTGACGACGCGGATGGGAGCGGTGTTTGGCATAAGAGCCATCGAGTGGCGTTGGAGCGATTGCCGCCCGCCGTCGAGCTCGAAACCGCAGAGGCTATTTCATTCATAGGTCGCGGAGTGAGAATTTTAACGCATCCGACGAAAGGAGAGAGCGCTTCGGGACGGTTTGATGCCGATGCATACGCGAAGACAACGACTGCGCGTATTCGTAAATTAGCCGCCGCGGATGCGTTTGAGCCGCGCGAATTTGAAGCCGTTGTCGAGGTTTTGCGTGCTGAAATCGCTAGAGCGTTAGGAAAAGTATTGCTTGACGACGCAAAGTTGGTCACGCATTTGAACACCATGCGAGGCTTCTATTTTCTAGGCAAGGGGGATTTGTTCTCCATGTTTTTGGATGATGCGCGGAATTTGCTGGCGCTGCCGCCAAAGCCCGGGAGTGCCAGCCGCGATTTGGCGACACCATTCGCGCTCGCCGTGTCGAGAGGTATTCTAAAGGAAGATAGTTTCACAGAATCGTTCAGGTTGTCGTACTCATCAGTGCTCACGCAAGATGCACAAGCGTCATCCTCAGCGACGGCGCCTTCGCCGACGAGTGCGTTTGCTCCGCGCGTGCGAATTCCTGGATACGATACTTGGGATGGCATCGGCCTCGAATGTGCTGTGCCGTGGCCGATGGGCATATTCTTAACCGAAGAATCTCTGGATCGGTATCGAACCATATTCAGATATTTGTTCCGGTTGAAGCGCGTGCAGTACGATTTGCAGGATGTCTGGGTGCGCTTGCGCCGAACAGACTTGAAGTTTACGCTTCGATTGCGCCATTCCATGGCGATGTTGATCGAAAATTGGCTGACATACATCCAAGTGGATATCATCGAGGTCGAGTTTCAAAAGATGCTTGCCGTCATTGGTTCTACTACGGATTTTAACAAGTGCACGTTGGCGCACCGCGAGTATTTAGCCACCGTCATGGCGCAATCCTTCCTCGATGTCGGCTCCATCACAAGCATCTTTGAAGACATTTTCGCCCTCACGCGCGAGCTGTGCGTGACGTGCGTGAACTATGCTAACGGTCAAGGCTTACCCGCTGATTGGGATGACCGATCTGCCTACTTGCGTCGGCAGTTCGATAAGGAAAGCGCGGAATTATTCGACTCACTCCGCTCGACGCACACGCATACGCGAGCGCGGAATTTCCTGCTACGCTTCAATTTTAACGACCATTTCGATGGCGCGCGCTCTGAAACCTTTGCATCGCGTTTTGAATCCCTAGAAATGTAATTTTATCATAGGCTCGCACGCGGTTGTGAAGACACCGTGTCTCCAATCCCATAAGAACCGCAAACGTCGTCCCGTCCCGGCGCGCGATGAGTGGATAACAGCTCGAAGCTTATCTCATACCATCGTCACTTCTCTCCAGTCATGTCTGCGACGTTCGTCGCCAAATCGTTCACGCACGTCGCGCAACAACACGCGGCACGCGCGAACGCACACGCGCGTTCGAACGCGCGCGCGCGCACGATTGCCAACGCCGGTACCGGTCGCTTTATCGTCGGTGGTAACTGGAAGTGCAATGGCAACCTCGCCTCCGTGCGCTCGCTCATCGCCGAGCTCAACGCCGGGGATATCGTGGATAACGTCGACGTCGTCGTCGCCGCGCCGTTTTTGTACATTGATGAGGCGAAGAGAACGCTGAAGGCGCCGATTGAAGTGAGCGCGCAAAACTGCTGGGTTGGTGCGTCTTTTCTTTCTCTCTCTCGTGTGCGACAGCGTTCCGGTACATCACAGACGCGCGACTAAGACACGTGTGTACGCGTAAATTTTAACGAGCAGAGGACTTTTTCGATGCCACGCGCCACTACGACTCGCAAACGGGTGCGTTCACTGGGGAGGTGAGCGCGGAGATGCTTGAGGACATGAAAGTCCCGTGGGTTGTTTTGGGTCACTCTGAACGCCGTGCGCCGCCGTTTAATGAATCGAATGAGTTCGTTGGGAAGAAGGTGGCACATGCCCGCTTTCATGGATTGAGTGTGATTGTGTGCGTCGGTGAAACGCTCGAACAGCGTGAAAGCGGTCGCGCGTTGGAGGTTATTTTTGAGCAGTTGCAAGCAATTGCGGATGAAATTGACGATCGCGAGCACTCGTCTTGGGGTTCCCAAGTCGTCATCGCGTACGAGCCTATTTGGGCTATCGGTACTGGAGTCGTAGCGACTCCTGAGCAAGCGCAAGAAATTCACGCCGGTATTCGCCAATGGCTTGCGGATAACGTATCGGAAGAAGTCTCCAAGGCAACACGCATTCAGTACGGTGGGAGCGTGAACGCTGAGAACTGCGTCAAGTTGGCGCAGTTCTCGGATATCGACGGGTTTCTCGTCGGCGGTGCTTCCTTGGATGGCGATGCGTTTGTCAAGATCTGCAACTCGAGTGCTGTGCACTATAAAGCTGTAGGCCGACTTTAACTTATTTCTTCAAAGTGCAGTTGCGCATGGATTGTTTCGTTGTTTGCAGCGGGTTGTTTTCAATAATATAGAATCTCGTCGTACACGTTGTATTCAAATTCCAACTCTAAGGTATTCGAGCGCGTATAGAGCGTGAAGTGCCACGCCCGTTGTCAAGACATTTTCATCCAAAACATACTCGGTGCTATGTAACGGATGTGTTGCACCCGCAGTCGCGTTGTACGCCCCCAGCCACATCATCACGGATGGGAACACTTCACCAAAAAATGAAAAATCCTCCGCAGGCATCACCGGGACGACGGTTTTGATGCTTTCCTCACCAAACATATCGCTCGCGACGCGCATCGCTAACGCCGACGCCTTGGCGTCATTTACAGTGGGCGGGTAAGGGATACGTTTTACGCCGTTCCATTCGGGCTCAAACGACGTGGACGCCGTGCATCCATGTGCCGCGGCAACCGCTTGCACCATCTCTATGATTTTATCTTGGAACTTGATGAATGTTTTAGGATTGAGCGCGCGAAGCGTCCCTTGCAAATTAGCCGAATCTGCCATGACGTTGCTCGCCGAACCCGCGTTGAACACCGTGACACTGATAACCACCGAGTCCAACGGATCGGTTAACCGACTTACGAGCGTTTGCAACGCAGTAACCACCGCACTTCCTGCGACGACGACATCTACATTATTGTGGGGCACCGCGGCGTGGCCGCCTCGTCCCGTAATGTTAACGTCAAAACACCCCGACCCAGCCATGATGGTACCGCCTCGCGTGCCCATCGTTCCACTCGGCATTTCCGGATACGGCCAATTATGCAATCCGAACACGCTTTCGAGCTCAGGCTTCATCATTAATAACCCGGTGCTTCCGTCGCTTGGCGCCAACATTTCCTTGGCGCCGGCGCCGCCCTCCTCGGCGGGTTGAAATATCAATCGCACCACGCCCGGAAACGTCTCGGGATCGGCGTCATACTTGGCCTTTAAAATTTTCGCCGCGCCGAGCAGCATGGAGACGTGCCCATCGTGCCCGCACGCGTGCATGACGCCTTCAATTTCACTCTTGTACGACGACGCCGTCGCCTCTGTGAGCGGCAACGCATCCATATCCGCGCGTAGCCCAACCGCCTTTGCGCCCGTGCCGATCGTGCCAACCACCCCGGTGGCGCTGACGTACTCATACGAAATTCCAAGCGCCGTGAGTTCGCGCGTGATTACGTCTCGCGTGCCGTGCTCGCGCCACATGAGCTCGGGACGTCGGTGCAGTTGGCGCCTCAGGTTGACGACGTAATCTTTCACGCCCTGCGCGGCAGCGAGCACGGCGTTGGCGTCAGCCGCCTTTGTGATGGTGTGCATGTGCGCCGTCGTCGTCGCGCCGGTGGAGTCATCGACCGCGAAGACGCTCGGTGCGAGCGCGCATAGAAGCGTGAGCCAGCAGAGGGCGAGGAGCGCGCGAGACATGTCGACGTGTGAGGTGCGCGCTCGTTGAGCTATGGATGTGATGCGCTAGTATTATAGAATTTTCGCAAATTATGCTATGCGTCGATGATGCGCAACCTATCCACGGGGGGCATTGGAATTGCACGAGGGATCGACGCGGACGTGGGCATGGGCACGTCTTGTACAGGACTCGGCGCTGGCGTCGCTGCGGCCGCTGGTTTTGCTACGAATGCCGGCGCGACGGATGCAACTGCGCCGGATGTCGTGGTAAACGCACCAAGTTTCCAGTAGAATGCTAGAAGCATCAATGTCACGGGCCAAACTAATTCGAACGTAGGGCTCGATGCACAAAACGAGCAAATCGCGTAGACGCATTTTGACACGGCGTATACGAGCGGGAACACGTACGTGCGCAGCATTGACCGTATAGCTAAGAAGATGTGACCACCCGGCGTGGCAACGATGGCAATATCTGCATGCGCCTCATCATCATCTTCATCGTTTCTTTCATCGTCTTCGAGAAATGCTGGCATTGAGGCGTTGATGGGCGACACGTCGCGGAGATTGGCGTAGTCATGCGTCTCTGAACGCGCACCGTCGTGACGTGTTCGGAATCGACTGCGGGCCGGCATATCACCTGCAACAGAAGACGCGCGCCTATTCCGAATGCCTCTCACTTCACCATCCATACTATACACTGATGTGCCATCGTCAGAGTATTCATCCAATCGGCTAAGAATGTCACCCAAGTCGCTTTCGTCGTCGTACACGCTGCCGTCTACTTGGTTCATCGCTTGCAGCCAGCGTTGGGTGGCAATTTGTCTTGAAGCCTCTGAGCGCGCCAACTCGTCTTGTACGGTATGAAGCTGCTCTTCCAAGTGCGCACGCCGCATGTTTTCATCAGCCAACCAAACGATGAAACGCTTACGTCCTCCGATGCGCGCGTCGTCCTCATCTTCGTTTGCATTTTGCCCAAACTGGAAACGCATCTCATCAACAATACCAGACATAGCATTTTCCACGATTGTACTCAGTTCGTGGTTGATTGCATCGGTAACGCTCGAAATCACTTGCTCGCCTTCTCGCTTACTCGACTGGAGCGCAGGTGAATCCATGGCGCGCGTCAAGGCAGAATGTACCGTCTCCATAACAAGCTTCTCAACTTTGCCTTCCCAAACACGAACCGCAGCTGTTGTGCGCTCGAGTGGAGTACCACCAGGCGCCTCAGATGGAGTTTCACTTCGAGCGCGACTGCGCAACGATGCATCGTCATCGTCGTCTGGGTGCGTCTCCATCACCTGCAATAACGCCGTTCTGAGCTCGCCGATGATATCTGCTGCTTGAGACAACTTCATTTCTTGCTCCCGCACGGTTGCCTCGGCGTCCTCTACCCTTCGCCGGGCTTCGTCGCTTTCATTTCGCGCGTCTCCCAACGTGCGCTCAACGTCGCGTTCGTATGCCCCTATTTTTTCCTCTAAAGCTCGACGTTCGCGACGTTCCAACTCAACCATCTCAAACAACTCTTGCACAGTCTCGTCTACGTCATCTTCGTCATCACTATCACGCCGCTGCTTCGACGTAGTCGCCAACGCCGCTCCGAGCTCACGCGCCAACCGCTCATTTTCCTCAATCAACACCCTATTCTCCCTCTCCTTTTCCTCAACCGCCCTTCGCTGTTCGGCAACCTCAATCTGCGCTTGTGCGTATCGCTTCACGCGCTCGCGTTCACTCGCGAGCGCGGTATCACTCGATGTGCTCGTCGTCGCGCGCTTGAGCGCCTCCTCCGCCGCGCGCGTGCTCTCAATCACATCCTCCACGCGCACGTACGCCCGCGTCGTCGACGTCCCTTTCGCACCGGCGCCACGCGCGACATCCTTACCCGTCTTCCGTTTCCCCGCCGTCGCCGTCGCCATCGACGACGATGGTTTACTCCTCGACGACGAATGCTTTGCCGCGCTGCGATGCGTCACGAATGGATACCCCGCATTTGCCAACGTCGGCGCGCGCGTGACGCGGTCGACGCCCTCAGCGCGGGCGAATATCGTACCGTCATCGTGCGAGCCTCCGGAGCTGGACGCAGGCGCGCGCGGGGGCATGGCGCGCGCGCGCGACTGACGCGCGGCGTCGGCTGGACGCGCGCCATCGTGTCCGTTTGGCCCGTTACATATAATAAATACAAACCCTATATTACCCGTAACACAGCCGAAACACATAGT
The DNA here is from genome assembly GCA_012295225.1 of Ostreococcus mediterraneus. Taxonomy (NCBI): domain Eukaryota; kingdom Viridiplantae; phylum Chlorophyta; class Mamiellophyceae; order Mamiellales; family Bathycoccaceae; genus Ostreococcus; species Ostreococcus mediterraneus. The sequence goes on from WMKK01000002.1 coordinate 376,182, forward strand.
CTTAAATGTAGTTCAGTATGAAACCCATGTTGGGATTCACGCCGCCGCATCGCTGACGCCATTGCGCGACGCAAACGGTGGACGAGTGGCGACGATTAAACCAAAATCGCCTGAGAATACAATCGTTAGAACTTGATCAAGGTAATACTTGCGAAAAGGACCACCCGTCGACGTGCGTGAAGGTGTCGTGCGCTGTTTTCAGTCGAAAAAGCGCGAGTCATCAGCATCATCATCATCATCATCATCATCATCGAAAACCTAGAGAGGTTTTTGTGACTTTCTTTTTATTTAAGACGCGCCTCGTGTGAGGTTGCGTGCCGTGCGATATGGCGTATCCAACGTTATCCGGCAAGGAATCTATTTCCGTCGTGGAATGCACGACGGTGTTCTTTTTACTCGTGGCTATCGTCGCGGCGTTGCGCGAGGGCGGGAAGTGGTTGACGCCGCAAAAGTTTTGGGAGAACATTAAAACGCCAAACGTGCATTGGTTATCGGCCAAGAACTCGCTTCCGTGGCAACAAATTGGGTTGTCGTACTTTGCTGGAGGTATGGGCGCGTGGGTGTATTATGGTTCGACGGAGATGGGGGCGAACACGCGCCTGTCGTGGTGGGGAGTTTTCGGGTATTCAGTCGGAAGCGCCGCGCCGGCGTTGATTTTGATTTACATTGCGCCTACGATTAAGGAATTTGTTGGTGACAAGAATGGGTTCTCGGTGACTGATTTCGCGCTCTCGCGATTCGGTCGCTCGACTCAGCTCGTCGCGGCGTTTGTGAGCGTGATGTACATGTTTATCTCGTTGTGCGCGGAAATCAGCACCATTGCCAACGTAGCTACGTTGTTCTCTGGTGACTCCGCGTACACGCGCGAAGTTGTTCTCGGCTCGGTGACTATGATAACGTTGTTGTACACCGTTTTGTGCGGTTTACCCGCGTCCGTGGTCACCGATCGCTTGCAAGGGATTATGATTACCGGCTTCATGCTCTTCTTTTCCATTTTCCTTTTGGCCAGCAACCCCGTCGATGCTGCGGAGATGCGCGCCGTTTCCAAATCTACCACGAGTGGATTCGTCGTGATGATCACGCTTATTTTGGCGGTGATTTCTGCCGAGCTCTTCAACGCTGGACAATGGCAACGCGTCTACGCGGCAAAGAGCACTGCGGATCTTCGCAAGGGCCTCGCGCTCGGAGCCAGTTTGATCTTCTTCGTCATGTGGTTCTTCGGTATTCTTGGCGTCGTGGCGGCCGCCAAGTATCGTGATGACTTTGATAACTTTGACAAGTTCCACTACTTGGCTTTCTTCTATCTCGCCGAAAGTCTCGACAAGGGCTGGCACGTGTTGATTTTAATTTTCGCCACGTCGCTTTGCGTAAGCTCCGTGGACTCCATCCAAAACGGTTTGACTTCGGTGCTTTATCGCGACATCTTGAACTATGGTCTTCCAGTGAACGCCGTGCGCGTAGTTTGCGCCGCGCTGAATATTGGTGCCATCTTTGTCGCCGTCGAGAAGATTGACGTGTTGTCTCTCTTCTTAATGGTTGACTTGGTGTGTGCCATCGCCGCTCCGGCGCTCTATTTGGGTCTCATCAGAACGGATATCAACACATTCATCGTTGCCCCGACCGAATTTGGTACCCTCATGGGTGTCGTATGTGGCTCCCTCGCCGTCATCGTCCAAGGCGTCGTCTTGGAATTAGATGGCGCTTGGACCGACGCGTACGGGGCAGTCTTCTCCAACAAGGATGACCCTTACGCCGCCCCGCCACTTGTCCACCGCGCTTGGGGTGCTTTCGGCAACTTCTGGCTTCCTGATGGCACCGTCGTCGAAGGCGGTGGCTTGCAAGCTTTCGGCGGTAAGCGCACGATGCTCACTTTCATTCTTGCCATCATATTCTCCGCGTTTGGCTCGATGTTCTTCTCGTGGCTCGACGTTTACTTCAGAGGCGAACGGGCGCGACAGCCCTTGATTACCATCAAGGGCGATCGCACCGGTCTCGAAGACCATGAGGAAGAAACGGCGTGATAAACGATGAATATCCACGACCATATCAAGACGTTGCGACTCTAATACACGAGCGCACACCACAATAATACCGCATCTTAAAGAAAGGAAAAAGGCGACGATGATGATACGATGACGACAAGCGACACCATTCCTTGTACTTTACTAGGTATAGTTTAGTTTTAGCGCATCAATATCAACTTAACTTATTTATTACACACACCTACGCGTATTGGTTACGTTTGGAGAACGTATCCACGAGTACATCACGCGGTGTTTGCCATTCACGCTCCACCAACCGCTCGACGCTTGCTAAAACGTCTTCAGCTGACGTGCGCGTCGGATCAATTTGCATGATTGAAGACATGTGTGGCTCCAAACTCTCATTCGCGGCAAATATATACTTAACTATGCTCTTAATTTTCCCAACCTTGAACGTTTCCAGCTCTTGCGCAATGACGCCACTTCCGCGTTTGCCGTTTGGTTTGTTCTCCGTCTTGAAGACTTCTTCGGCGAATTCGCGCAAAAAATTAATCACTAGTTCAACTTCAAACTCACGCTCAAACGCGTCGGCGTTGAGTGTCACAACGCCATTGGCGTCGCGCGAAAGGGATGCTTTAATGCGGCGGAAAATTAATGGGTCCTGCACCGCACCTCGGCCAATCATAACGCCATCGCAATTGGACGCGTTGAGCAATTGCGCGCACCGCGCGGCGTTTGTGACGTCCCCGTTACCTAGCACTGGAATATCTAAAACATCCTTTGCAAACTTAATGTGGTCATAGTTCGCCCGTCCAGAGTAACCCTGTTTACGCGTGCGCGCGTGCAAAGAGACGAATTTCACCCCAGCCTCTTTGGCGGCGAGTAAATTATCTTTAAGCAGACTCGCGTCGTCGTAGCCGCTTCGAAGCTTCATCGTCACCACCGCGTCCGCTCCCGCAGCACCATCCACCATTGCCTTCAAGCACGCGTACACGAGCTCAGGATCCCTCAACAACGAACTTCCAGCGCCCTTCCCAGTCACAACATTCGCCGGGCACCCACAATTTAAATCAATTCTCGGCGCTCCGAGCTCGTGCGCTAAGATCCTCGACGCCTCGCGCAACAACGTCGTCTCGCTTCCCATAATCTGTGCCGCGAGCGGTATCCCAAACAACTCATCCGCATCGTACTTGCCGCATAAATTACGTAATAATTTCTCTGGATTCGCACCATTCGGTAGCGTGCCTGCAAATGAACGCGACAAAAGGTTAGTTTGTGTCTCGAGCGCGCCGACGTCGGTAAAACCACACCCACCTGGAATTCGTATAAACTCTCGACATCCCTCGTCAAACGCCCCGTGACCTCGCGCGCTCAGTGCGATGCGAAACCGCGAGTCTCCTAACCCTTCCATGGGCGCCGCGTGCAGCGATGGGCATCCACCGCCGCGTCCGCGCGCGAAAAGCTCGTCATAGTCCACGCGCGTGGCCATGGCGGCGGCGGAGCTCCCCCGTCGCGCTCGCCCCCGCGCCGACGTCGATGCGGGAGATGACGCCACAGAGACGTGACACGCAGTACGCATGATGCGTTCGACGCGCGCGCGAGGACTCGAGGCGGCGCGCGCGACGACGCGTGCGAAAGTGACGTTTTGGTTCTCTTTGGACTAAATTTAGGCGCCAATGCGACACGCCGCGGTGGGCGCGACAGAGACGCGCGCGCGAGACATTGCACGAAGCGCGACATGCCGACGCGCGTGTGCGCGGCGTACGAGGCGCTGCAAGCGTCCGTGGGGCGCGCGAGGCGCACGGGCGCGGTGCTGGATGCAGACACTCGTGATGTTTCATGGACATGTGAGGATGACGCCGACGCCGACGACGATGACGACGTGCGTCGCGTCTCACCGCTCGGGCTCGACGACGACGCATCGCGGCACATGTCATCGAACGCTCGCGTGTCCACGAGCGCATCGCGGCGCGGCCAGAGGCGCACTGATGAGGCCCTTCCGACGTGGCGCTCGCCTCGATTTCGCGTCCCGGCGCGCGCGTCGGCGTGCTCATCCGCCTACGCCGCCGCGTGCGCATCCACCGGCGCGCACGTGAGCTCGAGAGTATTACAACAGTTGTGCAAGCGAAAAGCTGACGTTTCATCGGCGGGTCTCGGGTCCATGGGCGCCATGGCGGTCGCCGCGGGCGTCGCGGCGAACGTCGTCACGGAAAGCTTGGACGTCTCTCGCAACCGGATCGACGATGACGGCATTCACGCTCTCGTGCACGCCGCCACGCGCGCAAAAGCACTTAAAGCATTAAATTTTAGCGAAAACATCCTGTCGAGGGCGATTGAACCGCAATGCGCGGAGGCGCTGAAACGATTAAAGAAACTCAACGTCTCGGCGTGCGGCGTCGACGACGAAGCCGCACGCGCGATGTTCACAATTCTCTGCGACCCGCAGTGCGCGCTTGAGACGCTGAACGTATCGAAGAATAAAATAACCAACATTTCTGGGTGCGCTATCGGTGACGCGCTGGCGACAAATGACACATTACGCGTGTTGGATGTGTCCTGGAACGCCATCGGAGCCCAAGCGTGCGCCGAAATTAGCCGAGGATTAAAAGCTAACCGCACGTTGGCAACATTATCGCTCGCATGGAACGGCATCGGTGACGAAGGCGGCAAGCATATTGGCGATTCACTCGGTGTTAATCGTTCGTTGCGAGTGCTTGATTTATCGCGATGTCGTCTGGGTGGTGACGCGTGTATGGTGATTAGCGAAGGATTGCGAAGCAACGACGCGTTGACGACGCTTCGGCTCGACCACAACGCGTGCGGGGAAGACGGCGGGAGGCATTTGATGACAATGCTGATGCATAATGATTATTTAACCACACTGACGCTGGATGGGTCGTCATTCGTGGATGTTCCGAGGCGGACAAAGCACAACGTGGCGACGGCTACGGCTACGACGTCGACAGAGTCGCGCGACGGCGCCACGTTCAATCCACACAATCCAGACGGCGCGTACGCGCTCCACTTACACGACACACGCGATCGAGCAATCGCATCGCAGCTATGGAATCTCGAGCGCGACAATCCGGGATCGATCACGAGCGTGAAAATCATCGAGGAGCCATCTGGCGCCCGACGGGACCGCCGCGACGGACCCCCCGCGACAGACGCGCTCCAAGTCTTCATCGCCGAAGGCATCGATGCCATCACCGCCACGCACCCCAGAGCGACGACGCTCGAGGTCCACTTCTCCCTGAGCGCCACCGCTCCACCGCGTGTGCCATGTGCCATTGAACCTGAAGACCTGGATAATCTCGCCCGACAGCTCCGCGTCCCTCGGCTGTCCGATTTCGAGCGTCTCTCCCGACTCACCATGTTTTGCGCCTCGCACTACTTTCTCGTCGAACACGCGCGAGTGCTCCTCGAAACATTCACCCTCGGTGGTTCCGATCGTCTGCATGCCGCGGCGGTGTGTCACGCGCGGCTGCTCGATGCTGAACACGCCGAGCGCATGTTCGCGTCGCGAGCCGAATACGAAGCGCTTCGAGCGCACGTCGGCGCCTACGCCCGGTTTCGCGTCGCCAATCCAACCGGCCGGTACGAACTCAATCTCGCGGTGGACATCGATCGCATCATCGCGGCGACGATGATTGATAGCGCGATGTTTGAAGGCTTGCGCCGGCGGACGTGGCGGAATGTGCGGGTGAATCGGGCCGAGGCGAAAGACGCGACGCCGAGCGGGGTGCCAGGTTCCGTGTGCGCGAGGGTGCCGCATTGCGGGACGCTCGAGTTTGATTACACGAGCAGCGTCCGCGTCGATCGCCATCGCGCGTGCGTTGAAGACACAACGCTGCATGACATGCTGCATGACAGAGGCGTGCTGGATGCGGACGCAATGGAGTGGCGCGCGGCGTCGAATGCGGTGGACGCGTTGCACGCGCTTCGCGAGTGCTCGACGCGGCTGGGCGTTTCGGCGAGGCAATACGCGCGCATTTGTAACGCCTTTGCGGTTGGTGCCGATCGCGTCGAGGCGTGCGTAATTTTGTTTACGCGAGTTATGGATAGTGAGAATATATCACGCGTCATCGGCGCGCATTTGTCGTGCTTTGAGCAGAGTTATTTTGGCTCGCGCGTTGGGTGGAGAAACGCGCTCGGCGACCAGCCGTTTGCGTCGTTTACGATGCATTATAGACTTGATTTAAGCTGCGATGAGCAAGCGTCGGTGGCGAGACATTTGGTGACGAGTGCGGTTCGTGAGTATAGAGACGTGCAAGTGATACGAAACGTGACGATTAATGGACGGCGGCTCGTTCGGGATCCGGTGGAGGACGACGCGCTCTGGAGCGTGCTCACGGCGGAAAGCTTTACGCCAATTTTAGAGTTTGATTATTTTGGTGCCGATGTCTGGGACGTCGTCGCGCGGGAGTTGGACGTGAAAGGTATACCGAGCGACCAATCAACGCGCGAGATGACGCTGAAACGATTGGCGACGCGATTGGCGTTTACTCGCGCGGCGTCGCTTCACGTCGATTGGCTCGATTTCGTCGCGACAATGAAAAAGAAGACGGTAAAGAATGGCACTGGCGGCAATTGTTGTGGCGTCGGCGAGGAAGATTCCCCCAGCGCAAGCAACGACACATCCGTCGTCGTCCCGAATCATCGCCGAGCGTGGAACGACCGCATGCGAACCATCATCTGCGCAGAAATTTCACACGCCAGCGCCGAAGAGCCGCCGCTCCGCGCGATTTTCAACCTTCTCGATGCCGATGGCGGCGGCACGCTCTCATTACACGAATTCCGCGACGGTGCGTCCACAATTCTCGGTCGCCCAATGCCACGCGCACTCCTCGCGCCGTATTTTTCCACAGAACACTTCAACGACGGCGCGCTCCGCGCCGAAGGCGTCGTCACCTGGACCGTCTTTGAAAAAATTTGCATTGAAAACTTCGCCATGTACGGCGCCACCACGCCCACCCCCACGCACGCGCACGACAACACAAAAGACATGAATACATAAACTATTATTATATATCCTCTCATCATCCGCTATACATTGCTCACTTACTCTTCTTCAACCCGGCGCCGAGCTTCCCGCCCGCCCCGAGCTTCGCCTGCATCGCCTTCAACTCCGCCTGTTGCGCCTTGGCCCGCTTCTGCGCATCCAAATCATCATCCGTCATCACCTTCTCCCCTTTCTTCGCCGCCTTGAGCGGTTTCGCCTTGCCGTTGTCCTTCCCGGGCATGGATCCCACACGAAAACGCGTCCGACAATGACGCGCTTCGAGCGCGGCTCGCGCGTCTCGTCCGCGCACGCCGTCGTCGTGGTCACGCGTTCCGGTCGGTCGCACACATACAGCGCGCTGTTTTTCCCCGATCTATCCGCGCGCATCGCGCTCGCGTCCGCGTCGTCGACGGACGGCATTGCGCGACGCTCGCGATGCGCTCCACCACGTCCCTGCCGCTCGCGCGCGGGGGTACGGCGTGCAGCAGCGCCGCCGCGCGCGCGAACGGCGCGCGCGCGCTCGCGCGAGGCGGTGGACGACGCGTCGGTGCGCCGCGGCGCGCGACGCGGTCGGGCGCGCGCGCGAACGGCGCAGATGCGCGCGCGCGCGGGCGATGGATAGGTGACGGTGCTGGTGACGTCGCGGGCGCGGTCGCGCGGTCGCGGGGTGCGCGCGGGACGGAGGCGATGGGCGCGCGCACGGGCGCGGTGTCGGCGTTGGCGTCGTCGGTGAGCGCGGCGCGCGCGCGCGCGTGGGGGCGGACGGGATGCGGGCGAGGGATTCGCGACGCCGTGGCGGGGGCGCGAGCGGAGGATGACGACGGGGACGTCGGCGTCGTGGACGCGTTCGAGCGCGATGAGGGCGAGAGCGAGGTCGAGCGAGGTGTTGGTGGTACGCAGATTTCTCGCCTGCGTGATCGCGTGTTGGAGCGCGCTGGGGGCACGCGACGGATCAAGGGGAAACGGAGCCGGAGCCGGAGACGGGACGCGTACGACGCGTTGCGCGGGGAGTTTGATAAGCCAAAACTCTTGCGGTTTTTCCGCCGCCGTCCGTTACAGGTTGCTGGGAGATTAKCTAAGGTTGTTCGAGTYGGTCGACGGTTGATTAAGTCGTGGAAGAGGCAAGAATCTCTGCCGGTGGAGAAGCGCACGCGTGGGTCGGAGCTCCGGGCGGCGATGACGGCGCTCGGTCCCGTGTTTGTAAAGATTGGCCAAACGCTCTCGCAAAGGCCTGATTTGATTGGTGAAGAAGCCGCGGATGCGTTAAAGTCGTTACAGCAATCGAACGAGCCGTTTCCGAACGAACTGGCATGGCGAACGATTGTGGAAGATTTGGAATGGGACGGCCCGCTCGCGCCTGGGCACGCCTACCCTGGCGTTGACCCGAGCGCTCCGGCATTGTTCGCCGAATTTGGCGACGAGCCCGTCGCCGCGGCGTCGCTCGGACAGGTGTACAAAGCAAAAACGTGGGAAGGTGAGGACGTGGCGGTGAAAGTCCAGCGACCGTTGGTGATGAGGCAAGTAGCTTTAGATTGGACGTGCTGGTCGCTGTCGTTATCCACGTTGAAGCGGTTGTGGGGCACAACGACGGAACTCGATGTCATCGCCGATGAGGTTGGCCAAGGCGTGTGGCAGGAGCTCGATTACACCCAAGAAGCCGCACACATGGATGAATTCAACGTGCGTCACAAATGGCTCGGGTTTGTGCGCGCACCAGCGTGGGTGCCCAAGTATACGGGTCCCGCCGGGCGGGCGCGCGTGCTCACCACGGAGTGGATCAACGGCAGACACATTGCCGCGTTACCGCAAGAAAAGAAAATCATCATGACGCAAATGGCGGTCGAAGCGTGTGTGGCGCAACTCATTTACACCGGGTTCGTGCACGCCGACCCGCACGAAGGAAACATGATGCTCGACAACGACGACATGTTGGTGTTTTTAGATTTTGGATTGATTAGCGAAGTCGAGCCTAAAATCATGGAGGGGTTCGCCAAGGGTATCCAGCACATGATTTCTGGGAATTGGGAAGGCTTGGTGTTGGTGTTCCAAGAGGTTGGGTTCACGCCTGCGGATGGGTTCTTGAAGCGCGAGACGCGAGGGGCTGGGTATGAGCCGGCGACGCTCGAGGAGATGACCGCCGCCGTGGCGAAGACATTGTCGGCGGAAGAGGGCGGACAGAGTCGATTCGGCGCTCTGGCCACGGGGTTGGCTAAACTCAGCGCCAACTTTAAGTTTCTTACGCCACCCTACATCATCTTGCTCATTCGTACGTTCTTGACGTTGGAAGGCATTGCTGAACAAGCTGATCCAAACTTTAACATTTACACGTCGGCGCTGCCGTACGCCATTCGTCGCGCCATGGCGCCGTCAACTCCCGAAGGTCAGAAGCTCATGCGAGATGCGTTCTTGAGTGACAAGGATGAATTACGTTGGGATCGCATCGAGGAACTCGTGCTCATAGACTCTGTCGATGAAGGCGACGCCGTATCGTCGTCAGCAATGGATAAGGATGGCGCCGCCGCCGGAGATGTCTTTGGCGACTCGCAAGCGTTGGTCGCGCAGCGCTCAAAAGAAGTCGTCGGGCGCTTACTCGGCGCCAGAGAAGGCGCTGCGTTGCGCCGCGTAGCGAGCACCGCATCTACGGAATCCATGGTGGAGTACTTGTCCAGCGCCAAGGCGGCGCGCTTGCGTAAGCGCAGTGTGAAATTACTCTCCCGAGCCATGCAAGAATTTTGGACGGCGAGGCGCTTTGCTCACGAACCGCGCGTCGCGCCTTTACCCGAATGGCCTGAATCCGAGGAAGCGAAACGCATTCGCGAACGCCAAGACCGCGCCCAAAAACGCGCCCTCGCGCACATATTTGGCACGCACATGCGTCGATTGCTCCGCAATCCTCTCTTACTCGCGCGAGCCGCCGCGTTGGTGTCCCAAATCGTGACATCCGCCGTCGTGTACGCCGTCGCCATGACCGTCGTCGACTGGCTCGCATTCATCAACAAATTTACACCATGGGGAATGTTTTGGTCCCATTTCATCGCGCCGTCGTCTAAGCGCGGCAGCGTCTAAGCGCGTAGCGCGCATTCGTCTTGTAACAACGCACACGCACGCACACAATGACAGCTCGCGCCTGACGTTTGAAATAATCATCCCCTCGAGCTCACGCCTCACAACGCCTCACGCGATGCGCACGCCGAACAAGCCCCCGCCCAAAGGACAGAAGACGATATCGAGCTTCTTCGCCGCGGGCGCGTCGGCGAAGAAACGCCCGGCGTCATCGTCAGCGACCGTGAGCTCGTCGCTCGTCGATGCGAATGAAGCGGTAGTCATCTTAGACGATGACGACGACGTTGATGGCGGAGCTGGCGACGCGCGCGCGGGGAAGAAGGCTAAAACGATCGAGAAGGACGATGGTGGTCACGCGGAGGCAGTGGCGGTCGCCGAGGCGCCCGCAACGGCTGTTGATATGCGTGCGGTGTTAGACTCGATTCCAGCTTCAAAGCCAGAGACGCACGCGAAATTTTTACACAAGTTGAGCCTCGATCGTCGACGGCGAGATTTAGGGGGTGATGGCGACGGTGCGAAGTCGCCGTCGGCGGCGACACAGAAAATGACCCCGCTTGAGGAGTCGGTGAAGCAGTTTAAGGCGAGATATAAGGGGACATTGTTGATGATTGAAGTTGGGTACAAATTTCACTTTTACGGCGACGACGCGCGGGACGCGTCGAAATGTTTAGGTATTTTCGCATATCAGTCGAGAAATTATCTCACCGCGAGCGTACCGGTGGTGCGATTACATGTGTACGTGCGGCGATTGGTGCAAGCTGGGTTTAGAGTTGGGGTGATTAAACAAACAGAGACAGCGGCGCTCAAGGCGAGCGGCGAAAGCGAGAGTGGAAACAAGTCTGGGCTGTTTGAACGCAAATTGGTTGGTTTGTACACGAAAGCTACGCTTGATGCCGGCGCGAGTCTGGTAGACACTGCGGATACTGGCGAAAAGGCTGCAGCGGGTATGACGAGTGGTAAGCTTTCGAATTACTTGTTGTGCGTCGCCGAAGAGCACATGACGTCCACGACGACGAGGATTGGTCTCGTCGCCGTAGAGACGAGCACAGGTGACGTGTTACACGGGGAATTCATAGATACTATGCAGAGGCCAGAGCTTGAATCGCGATTGTTATGCATTTCGCCCGCCGAGATTGTCCTCGTCGAGCCTATCAGCGAGCAAACAGTGCGATTGATAAAAGCCATGTACGGCTCGGGGAGCAACGCGGCGCGCACTGAGTACTTGACTCGCGAATCATTTGCCGACGTCACGCTCACTGGCGTCGCCGCGACTGAAGCTACATTTCTCGTGCACACTGCTTTGTGCGCGGGAACAAAGTATCTTCAACAATTCGGGCAAGCGGATATTCTGCAGCTGGATTCTGCATTTCGACCGCTCGAAGGCAGCGACGAAATGAAACTTTCTCCAAACGTCTTAAGGCAACTCGAAGTATTGACGTCCTCCGCTGGAACGTACAAAGGAAGTTTACTTTGGCTCATGAACCACACCTCAACTCCCATGGGTGGACGATTGCTTCGACATTGGGTGAGTCATCCACTTCAATCGAGGGAACAAATTGAAGCTCGTCTAGATGCCGTGGAAGAATTAAACGTACTTTCATCTTTTGAAGAAGGATCTATGATGGACTACGACAAGGCGAACACATCTAGCTTTAACGGCTTAAAAATGCAACTCAAGCAGCTTCCGGATGTCGAGCGATATTTGGCGCGGATTTTCCACGGCACAGCGACGCCAGCTGAATTTGTCGGCGCACTGACGTCCCTCGTCAAGTTTAGCGAGGCGTGTTCGGATATGCGAACGGGTCACGGTGTGGCAATCAAATCGAAGCTTCTCGAAGACAATCTCGAAGCCGTGACTGATCCATTGTTACGCGCACTCGCGGATGAACTCATGAGCGCTTTGAATTTAGACGTCGCACTCGCGGAGAAGCCTTCCAAGACAAAAACTGGTCTCTTCAAGGACGACCCCGAGCGGTTCCCGGCTTTGCACGAAGCTACACAGGCGGTAGAAGATGCTAAAAACGCTATGATTGATTTACTTCCCGAATTGCGCAAGAAACTTGGTATGCCAAGACTCGAGTACACCACGGTTGGAGGCGTCGGTGGCGGCGAGTGGCTAATTGAAGTCCCCATGGATCGTTCATGCCCGACGACTTGGATCAAGGTGAGCTCGAACAAAAGTAAAAAGGTTGTGCGTTATCACCCACCGCAAGTCACTGAAGCCGCGGCGGCCTTAGAGCGCGCGAGCGAGAGACACATGCTCGCCGCGGATGCCGCTTGGAAGGAATTCTTATCCACATTTCGTGAGAATTATATGACATTCAAATCGGCAACGACGGCTATTGCGACGCTCGATGCGATTCACGCACTCACTGTTTTATCGCGTAACGAAGGGTACGTTCGACCAACCTTTCTTGAAGATTCAGCGCCGCCCGCGCTTAAGGTTGTTGACGGGCGTCATCCAGTTTTGGATGCACATCTTTTGGACAGCTTTGTGCCGAACAGCATTGATCTCGACTCCGAGCACACTCGAGCACTGGTCATAACTGGGCCAAACATGGGCGGTAAGAGTTGCTACATTCGTCAAATCGCATTGCTGAGCATCATGGCGCAAGTGGGCAGTTTTGTGCCGGCGAAGAGCGCGCGATTATCTGTACTCGACGCTGTGTACACTCGTATGGGTGCAAGCGACAACTTAGCCATGGGTTCATCGACGTTTCTCGAAGAAATGTCTGAGGCGTCAACGATTCTAGAAACTTGTACGCCGCGGTCGCTCGTCATCATGGATGAACTCGGCCGAGGCACTTCGACGCACGACGGCGTAGCCATCGCAGCCGCAACGCTCGAGCATTTGGTACGCGATGCGCGCTGCTTTACGCTCTTCGTCACGCATTATCCATCAGTCGCGCGAGAAGTACAGGCTAAGTATCCGTCGCACTGCTCGTCGTCGTTCACATCGTATGTCGAGCTCCCGGGCTCGTCAGAAGACATGCCGAGGATTCAATTCTTGTACAAATTGACGCCAGGCGTCGCCCATCGTTCGTTTGGACTGAATGTCGCTCGCATGGCGAGTTTACCAAATAAGGTCATTCAAATCGCGAGCGCGAAGGCAGCAGAGCTTGAAGTTCAAACCGCACGACGTACCTTGGCGCACCACAAATTCGATGAGTCGAGTGCTGAAGCGACGGCAGCCAAAACCAAAACGGTTCTCGCAGCCATCGCTTCAGGCGACGCAACTGCCATTTTGCGCGCACAGCAACCTTAGTAAACGCCATAGTCATTAGCACGTCCGTTTGTGGAACATTAGAAATATTAGATGAGGATTACATGCCTTGTACAACAAAAGAACAAAGAACAAGCGCGGACAACAAAGGCAGTTATTTACAGGCGCGGATGCGGCGGTTTATATTGGCGAACATGTCGCTTCGTGGGCGAACTCAAAAACTCAACCGCCTCGTTGACAGCGCGATCATTCCCAGCGACTGAGTGTCGTCGCACCATGGTCGGGTCCGCCTTGGCGGCGATGCTAAAGAGTTTCCGTAACGTCGTTTCTTCACTCGCGCTCGCCGCTCTTGCCGCTCCGCGAGACAACGCTCGCCGCTCGCTCGCCGTCACGCTCACTCCAGCGCGAACTCTATCACGAGTCACGTTCCAAAACGCCCGTTCACGCGCTGATTGGCTCGGTCGTCCAACGTTTTCGCGCATCAAACTTCGCGCGCTGTCCGCGACGTCGCGAGCTCGCCGAACCTTAGGCGGCGGTATCTCGAGATCCGGAGGCGCCCCCGTTCGACGCACCACACGCCTAGCCGGACCCAATGGTGACATCGCCGCTTTGGGAGACGTCGCATCGCGTCCTCGCGCGCTCTTGACCAAGTGCGGCGGTGTCGCCGCCGCGCCCTGGCTCAACCGAACCGCCGCGTCCCGCGCCTCTCCCGCCGCCGCCTTCGCCCGCGCGATCGCATCCCGAGCCTTTGCCGCGCGCGCCACCGACGACCCACGCACTGTGTCGTCATTCACGCGCATCGCACCAATCGCACTCGTCAGCGCCGGTGCCGAATACGCATCGGAATCAATCCTAAATGAAAATTCAGCCGCACCGCTGCTACTACCGCCGCCGCTCGCGCGCGACGGCGAATGAATGAGCCCATGGACGACGTCGCGAACGTCGCGATAAAACCACCCATCGTTCGCATCGCCGTCGTCGCCGTCGCCGTCGCCGTCGCCGTCGTCGTCGTACGCGTACGCTGACATGATTGACGACGAAAAGCACCGGCGCGAGGCCACGAGTGCGGCAGAGCTCCACTCGCATACCGTCGACGACGATGATGTTGACGGTCGCGAGCGCGACGACGCCGACGGTGATGAAGACTGCGACGCGTGCGTCGTCGCGGACGGCGTCGGCGCCGCCGCGAAGCCGCGCGCCCGGCGGGAGCAGTGGGCGCGTCGGGCGCAGCAGACCCTTGACGGTGTTATCTCTGAGCCGACACCGTGCGCGCGTCACGCGCGTCGCGGCGGCGGCGACGGAGGTGTCGGATGGAGGTAGTAACGACGGTGGTCCGAGCTCGCCCGAGGGCGGCGATGACGGGAACGACAACGACGGGCGGGACGACGAGTACGTGGTGGACATCGACTACCCTGAGTTTGTCCCCGAGTTCTTAAGGTTTAACAAGGAAGACGCGGCGACGGTGTTGATTACGTTTGCGGTGTCGCTCGGGTTTAGACATTTTATCGCCGAACCGCGGTATATTCCGTCGTTGTCGATGTATCCAGTGTTCGACGTCGGTGACAGGCTCATCGCGGAGAAGTTGACGTATCGTTTCGAGCGGGAGCCGTTAGCCGGAGACGTGGTGATTTTCAATCCGCCAAAGACCCCGAAGACGCGTAACGTGAGCAATGAAGTGTTTATTAAACGCGTCGTAGCATCGGCTGGGGACACGGTGCAGGTGAAGAATGGTGAGCTTTACGTCAACGGAACGTCTCGAGGGAAAGAGTTGAAGCTCGAGCCGATGCAGTACTCCTACGGGCCATTCACCGTACCAGAAGGTAATATCTTCGTCATGGGGGACAACAGAAACAACTCATTCGATTCGCACGTGTGGGGTCCGCTCCCTATCAACCGCGTCATCGGTCGCGCCACGGTGAAGTATTGGCCGCCGTCTAAAATCGGAGGGTTGCCGTCGTACGCCGCCGCGTCCATCGGCGCGCCGCCGTTAAAATAAAAACCGCCGCATTCGCCATGTATAGTGTTTCCATCCATTCACATTGATTCATAAAATTCTAGCTTGTCATGACCAACGCCACACATGACGATCCAATCGAAAAATCCTTTTGACGCATTCGTTCGCGAAAAAGCGCCGACGCGCTCGCGAGCGCAGAAGATTATCCACAACGCCCCACACTCGCGCCCGCACGACATGCTCGCCGCGACCGCCACGCCCGTCACCGCCGCTGTGCGCGTCGCGCGTAAAACGCGTCGCGCGATGTCCTCGAGCGCTGTCGCGCGCATCGCGCACGCGCACGCGCGCCCGGTGTCGTCTGTCGCGCGCGTGACGTCGTCCTCGTCGTCGCTTCGCGTGCGCACTCGCGCCGGTTCGGACGACAACGCGAGCGCGAACGACGACGAAGTGCCCATCTGGGAGCGCCGCGAGATCGAACGTAAGGCTGCGGACGACAAAGGCGGGTTGCCCTGGCCGTTGTACTTGCTCGGCAGCGTCATCGTGTTGATCGCGTCGACTGGGAGCGTGTTTGAGTACGCGTACAAGAATCCGATTTTTGGCGTCGTGAACGCCGATAGTGGATTGTATGCGCCGATTCTCGGATGGTTTGTGTTTACGGGGTTTCCCTTGGCGGGTTGGTTTTGGAAGAAGGGCATCGATGGCGCGAACGAGGCGAGCGAATTGCAAGATAAAATTGATGGATATTAAAGGCGCCGCGCCTCGAGCGAGCGAGCGAGCGAGCGAGCGACGCGGTGGATTTAGTTGCAGCACGGTAAAGCATATAGATTGAACTAATGAATGGATAGATATTATTTTATGCCGCGTGCCTGCGCGCGCTTTGCTGTGCCTATCGCTTTTTGCCAACAATGACTAAGAGGGAGATGATGATGAAGCAAATCGTCGCAAACCAACGCTGAAACGCGTCGACGCGCGGATCGCCGGCGTGGCGGTTCACCCCGAGTGATTCGCGCACTTCCTCTAATCGCCACGCGTAGGTGAAGTAGCCACCGAATAAGAACCACAATAACATGCGCGTGCTCATGGGAAGCGAATCGTCATTTACGCGAGCGATGTGCATCTTTTCGCTTTCTTCAGCGATGATTTTATCGCACACCTCCTCAAGCGCCTCAATCGCACGCAACGTTTCCTCACCGTTCGGGTCCTTATTCGGCTGAACCTTATGCACGAGCTGGTTTGCAAAGTACTTGAAGCCGGTGGCGAATTCGAGCATGTTGTTGCACTTGAGCATAATTCTCGCGCTCAAGCCTCGGCGAATTTTCACGACGCCGCGGAAGACGTTTTCGTTGCCGTAGCACTCGGCCAAAGTCGCAATCGCCATGACTTGCGGGATGGCACAGAAACGGAAAATAGAAGCTTCCTTGATGCGCGCCATGTACTTCATGCAGTCCAGCGAATGGTGCAACGCGTTGGTGATCAACTCGTTCATGCACTGCACCGCCGCCTCGCGGTTTTCCTCGTGCTGCAAGTCATCCAACTCCTTGGCGTACTTGCTCCACACGCTTCTAGGCCAAAACATACGCGGTGCCGGGAGTTCTTGAATGTCTTCCAAGTAATCGCGAATGATGTTTGTCTTTTGTAAGAACAAACCCATGGCGTTGGAGAGCTTTTCTTCGCCGATGAACTCCTTGGATTCCATCTTCGACGCGCCCCACAAGTTTGACAATCCAATCCCAACCAAACCCGCGACGTAATGACAGTACTCATCAAAATCCTCCATCGTCATCACTTCTTTCTCGATAAACTTGGCCATACCCGCACCCATGCGTCTGGTGATATCCGCGATGACTTCGCGATACGGCTTTTTCAACTTCAAAAACACCGCCGTCACCTTGGGATAGTTTGCCATCAAATCCTTGTAGTGCTTCTCCCCACAGTTCGTCGAATACGCCGGGTCGTAAATATATTGATAAAACTCGAGCAACTGCGGAAGCTTCTCATCAATCGGGATCGCCATATCATCCTCAATCGTATCCAACGCCCGCAACACCAAGTAAAACACGCACACCGCGTCTCGCAACTCTTCGTCGAGCTGTTGAATCACAATCGCAAACGAACGCGACACTTTATTCAACACATCATAACAGTACGCCAAATTCTTCTCCTTTGGTAACCTCTTCGCCTTATCCGCCATGCGCTTCACCTTGACCAGCGGGATCACATCCCCAGGATGATGCAACAGCGTCCCGAGCACCCCCATGATGTTTTGTTGCGCGTCGACGAACGAACGAACGAACGAACGAACGACGACGACGAACGACGCGTGCGCCTCGTCGCGCTTCTCGACTCGACGGTTCACCCACCACTCCGCGACCGACGACCGACGACGACGACGACGTCGATCGCTGGCGCATCACCCGCGCGACCTCGACCTCGACCTCGACCTCGACCGAGTGACCGAGTGACCGATGGACCGATGGACCGACCGATCGATCGATGGACCGATCGATGGACCGATCGAGTGACCGATCGAGTGACCGATGAATCGACCGATCGATCGAGTGACCGATCGACCGATGAACCGACCGACCGAACCTTATCCCAAATCCCATCGCGAACGTCCATCGCGAACGTCCACCGACGACGTCCACCGCCACCGCCACCGCCGCGTTCGCGACGCACACGCGGTTGGATCTACCTACGCCCACGTTCACGACGTCACCCCGCGCGACGTCACCCCACGCGACGACGACGTCGACGTCGACGACGACGACGACGACCGACGACCGACGACCGACGATCGACGATCGACGATCGACGATCGACGACGACGAAGATATTTCGCGCGACCGCGACCGCGCGTACTGACGCGGTCGATACCCCATAGTCACACAACCGCCATCCCATCGCGTGGTGCGCCCCGCACAGATCTCGCGAGTCGCGACGCTGTGTCGGGCGCCGACGCCGATGATGATGACGATTACCCCTGTGTAGGTGTGATGACGATCACATATATAGAGGGTTCGGTGACCCGAGTACGTGGATCGCACCACGACGACGACGGACGACGACGACGGACGACGACGACGACGACGTGGACGTGGTCGTGGACGTCGTCGTGGTCGCCAGCCTGTGCGTCGTCACACGCGCGCGCGTCACACGCGTTCGTTCACGACACACCGCGCCAGACCGTTCGTCACACGTCGCACGTCGTCGTCGCCTGTGCGCGGGAGCCACACGCGCGCATCCGCGTCTCGCATCCGACACATCGCATCCGACGCGTCGCGATGGCGTTCGCGGCGACGTCGCTCGGCGCGCGATCGACCCATGTGCAGGTGCGTGTTCGTCACGCGCGTTCGTACGACGCTACAGCGCGCGCGGTGTCGAGCGCGGAAAGAGGGTGATCTCGCCGTACGCGCGCGCGCGGGGCGCGGACGCGAACGGCGCGCGCGCGACGAGGCGAATGGTGTGCGATCGCGGGCGATCGCGCGGATAAGAGGGGCGCGTGACGTCGTCTCGGAACGCGCGATCGCGGTGGCGATCGCGCGTGGTCGTGCGGGGTTTGGCGTGGAAGCGCGCGGGATGTGATCGAGTGGTGTGTGATCTTGAGTTTTGACTGACGCGTGTGCGCGCGTTCGGGGTGTGGTTCGTGTATGTAGGCGTTGAAGGGTTCGCGCGCGCGCGCGCGCGGGCGCGTCTGCGGGACGACGCGCGCCGTCGCGACTGGTCCGCGCGGTCCGCTTCGTAAGAAGGGTGAGAAGAGTGAGGAGGATATGATTGAGAGCATGACGAGTGGGTCGAAGGGTATGTTCACGAGCGTGAACCCGGAGGTGCGCCGCATCGTTCCGGAGGCTAAGGGTCGCGTCGTGGTTAAGGTTGTGTACGTCGTGTTGGAGTCGCAGTACCAATCCGCGCTCTCTGCCGCGGTTACGCAAATTAACGAGACGAACGACAAGGTGTGCGTTGAGGTTGTTGGTTACTTGCTCGAAGAGTTGCGTAACGCCGACAACTTGGCTGCGCTCAAGAAGGATGTCGAGTCTGCCAACATTTTCATCGGATCGTTGATCTTCATCGAAGAGCTCGCCGAGAAGATTGTGGACATTGTCACCCCGTGCCGCGACAACTTGGATGCGTGCTTGATCTTCCCGTCCATGCCGCAAGTCATGCGATTGAACAAGCTCGGTACGTTCTCCATGGCTCAGCTCGGTCAATCTAAGTCTGCCATTGCGTCCTTTATGCGCAAGAAGAAGGAGTCTGGCGGTTTCGAAGAGGGCATGTTGAAGCTCGTGCGCACGTTGCCCAAGGTGTTGAAGTACTTGCCTTCGGACAAGGCGGCTGATGCTCGTAATTTTATGAACTCTTTGCAGTACTGGCTCGGCGGTTCCTCGGACAACTTGGAGAACTTCTTGTTGATGATTTCCAAGGCGTACGTCCCGGCGCTCAAGGGGATGGATATCACCGTCGCCGAACCCGAGGTGTTCCCGGATATCGGCATCTGGCACCCGACCGCCCCGGCCATGTACGAGGACTTGAAGGAGTACCTTAACTGGTATGACACCCGTAAGGACATCAAGTTCAAGGCGGATGCCCCAATTATCGGTCTCATTCTCCAGCGTTCTCACTTGGTCACCGGCGACGAAGGCCACTACTCTGGTATGGTGTCCGAACTCGAAGCCAAGGGTGCGAAGGTTGTTCCGATCTTCGCCGGTGGTCTCGACTTCTCTGGCCCGATCGAACGATTCTTCTTCGATCCGATCACCAAGGGTGCGTACGTCGACACCGTCTTGTCGTTGACTGGTTTCGCCCTCGTCGGCGGTCCGGCGCGCCAAGATCACCCGAAGGCTATCGAGTCCTTGAAGAAGCTCAACGTGCCATACATGGTGACCGTCCCGCTTTCTTTCCAAACCACGGAAGAATGGAAGGACTCTACCCTCGGTTTGCACCCGGTGCAAGTCGCCCTCCAAGTTGCCCTTCCGGAGCTTGATGGTGGTCTTGAGCCGATGATCTTCTCTGGTCGCGATTCCAAGTCTGGCAAGTCGCATTCGCTCCAAGATCGCGCTTCGCAAATCGCTGACCGTGCCATCAAGTGGTCGGCGCTTCGCAAGAAGACTGCGGCGAGCAAGAAGCTTGCGATTACTGTTTTCTCTTTCCCTCCGGACAAGGGTAACGTCGGTACCGCTGCCTACTTGAACGTCTTTGGTTCCATTTACCGCGTGCTCCAAGGCTTGCGCCGCGAAGGCTACAACGTCGGCGTTCTCCCCGCGAATGAAGAAGAACTCATCAACTCTGTGTTGAACGACAAGGAAGCACAATACGCGTCCCCGGACATGAACGTTGCGTACCGCATGCCGGTCAAGGAATACCAGCAACTCTGCAAGTACTCTGAGGATTTGCACGAAAACTGGGGCCCGCCGCCGGGCAACTTGAACACCGACGGCCAAAACTTGCTTGTGTACGGTAAGCAGTTCGGTAACGTTTTCATCGGTGTTCAACCGACGTTTGGTTATGAAGGTGATCCGATGCGCTTGTTGTTCTCCAAGTCTGCGTCCCCGCACCACGGTTTTGCGGCGTACTACACTTTCCTTGAGCACGTGTTCCAAGCCGACGCTGTGCTCCACTTCGGTACCCACGGTTCCCTCGAGTTCATGCCTGGTAAGCAAGTCGGTATGTCTGGCAACTGCTACCCGGATCAATTGATTGGTAACATCCCGAACATCTACTACTACGCGGCGAACAACCCTTCTGAGGCGACCATTGCCAAGCGTCGTTCGTATGCCAACACGATTTCGTACTTGACGCCGCCGGCCGAGAACGCTGGTTTGTACAAGGGCTTGAAGGAATTGAAGGAATTGATCTCTTCTTACCAAACTCTCAAGGATTCTGGCCGTGGCCCGTCGATCGTGAACACCATTGTCTCTACCGCGATCACGTGCAACTTGGACAAGGACATTCCGGAAATCCCGACTGATCCGGAAGCCGACGCTGCGAACATGGACCAAGACACTCGCGATTTGATTGTTGGTAAGGTGTACCAAAAGCTCATGGAAATTGAATCCCGCTTGTTGCCGTGCGGTCTCCACGTCGTTGGTTGCCCGCCGTCTGCCGAAGAAGCCGTCGCGACTCTTGTCAATATTGCGTCCATTGACCGCGAAGACGAACAAATCACGGCGCTTCCGGGTATTCTCGCCGCCTCTGTCGGCCGCGACATTGAAAGCATCTACCGCTCTAACGATGCTGGTGTTCTCGAAGATGTTCAACTCTTGCAAGACATCACCGAAGCGTGCCGCGCGTGCGTTGGTGGTTTCGTGAACCGCGCTGCGGATCCGTCTGGCCGCGTCGCCGCCGGCGCTCTCGGCGCCGTCGGCAGCCTCTTTGGCTCCGCTGCCATTGCTCTCCCGTGGGGTGATGCCTTGAAGGGCACCAAGTTCGAATCTGCCGATGTCGAAAAGATGCGCACGTTGTTCACTTACTTGCGCTTCTGCCTCGAGCAAGTTGTCAAGGACAACGAACTCGGCGCGCTCGTCGAGGCGCTCGAAGGCCAATACGTTCTTCCGGGCCCGGGTGGTGACCCGATCCGTAACCCGAAGGTGTTGCCGACTGGTAAGAACATTCACGCTCTTGACCCGCAAGCCATCCCGACTGGTGCGGCTGTTGCCTCTGCCAAGGTTGTTGTCGACCGCTTGATTGAACGCGAGCGCGTTGAAAACAATGGCAGATACCCGGAATCCATCGCTCTCGTGCTTTGGGGTACGGACAACATCAAAACGTATGGTGAATCTTTAGCTCAAGTCATGTTGATGGTTGGTGTCAAGCCGGCCCCCGATGCGCTCGGTCGGGTGAACAAGCTCGAGCTCATTCCGTTGGAAGAACTCGGCCGCCCGCGCATCGACGTCGTCGTCAACTGCTCTGGTGTGTTCCGCGACTTGTTTGTCAACCAAATGAACTTGTTGGATCGCGCCGTCAAGCTCGCCGCCGAGCAAGACGAACCGGATGAGATGAACTACGTGCGTAAGCATGCCAAGGAGCAAGCCGAAGAACTCGGTTTGTCCATCCGTGAAGCCGCGACGCGCATCTTCTCCAACGCGTCGGGCTCCTACTCGTCCAACGTCAACCTTGCCGTTGAAAACTCTTCTTGGAACGATGAAAGCCAACTCCAAGACATGTACTTGAACCGCAAGTCTTTCGCGTTCAACTCTGATGCTCCGGGTGCTGGTATGGAAACGAAGAAGGAACTTTTCGAATCCGCCTTGTCCAAGGTTGACGTCACGTTCCAAAACCTCGATTCTTCTGAAATTTCGTTGACCGACGTGTCTCACTACTTTGATTCTGATCCGACCAAGTTGGTCCAAGGTGTGCGTAAGGATGGTAAGATGCCGTCTTCTTACATTGCGGATACCACCACGGCGAACGCTCAAGTGCGCTCTCTTTCTGAGACCATGCGCTTGGACTCTCGTACCAAGCTTCTCAACCCGAAGTGGTACGAAGGTATGATGGCGTCTGGCTACGAAGGTACTCGTGAGATCCAAAAGCGTTTGAACAACACTCTCGGCTGGTCTGCGACTTCTGGTCAAGTCGACAACTGGGTGTACGAAGACGCCAACTCCACGTTCATGGCTGATCCGGAAATGCAAAAGCGCTTGATGGAATCGAACCCGAACTCGTTCAGAAAGATGGTCGCGAACTTCCTCGAAGCGAACGGTAGAGGTTACTGGGAGACGAGCGAAGAAAACATTGAGCGTTTGCGTCAATTGTACGTCGAGGTTGAAGATCGCATCGAAGGGATTGACAACAGCGCGTAAACACTTCATTTAACGAAATTATATCTTACCAAAATTACTAGCGTCTTTTAATTACGACATTTACTCTTTGCAGCAACCGCTCGTACTCGCACACATGTGACATCGGGAAGGCTACCGCGCATCATGAGGTGGATGAACAACAGTAATCCCACACTTTTGTCCCACACATCGCGACGCGCGCCAGTCACATCGTACCCCGCGCGCGCACATCGCACGAACGCACCTCATCGCATTCGCACGCGCGTCAACGCCCCCTCACGCGCACCGTCGCGCGCCATTCGACGCGCGTGACGATTGGATTCCAACCCACAGGGGAACAAACGCGCGCGATGCCGTTTTCACCCATTCTCGGCGCGAACCGCGCGAATACGCCGCGCGAATGCGCGTGCGATGAGACGCCATCGATTAAACGTCGCGTGGCGCGTCCGCGTCGACGGTGTTTAGGTGCGTGTCGTGTGGGTATCGAGAGGTGTCGGCGAACGTTGACGCGTCGCGCGGCTGACTAACCGACGCGCGCGCGTTCGCTCACGCCCAGATGACGACGACGACGACGACGACGATTTGGAGAGCGAGAACGCGCATAGCGATGTTGTCATTCAACGCCGCCAACGCCGCGCGGTGTTGGATGATTCATCGTCGGAATTGGAATCGGAAGAGGAGGAGCTCGCGGTTGTCAGACGCCGACGGAAAAACGCGTTGGATAGCGAAAGCGAAACCGACGACGACGAAACGGAAGTAGTAGACTTGCGCGAATCCGTCGGCGAGTCGCCACTCGCGGGTGTCAGCAAACCATCAGTAGTCATTCCGCGGACGACAGCGATCGACGTCGCCGCGCGGTCGTCGACGACGTTTACGAAAACGCCGACGCCGACGATGCCTCGCGAACCAAACGTGCCCATTCCGAAACACATCGGCGACGAGGATGGCGGCAAGCCTTTACGTTTGAAAGCCGCACCGGGCGGTGGACCGAAATTTGAGCTTCAGGCGTCGCTCGCGAACGCGTTATACGACCATCAAATTCAAGGCGTGCGTTGGATGTGGCATTTGCATTCGGCGAAACGCGGCGGCATTCTCGCCGACGACATGGGCTTGGGGAAGACGTTACAAGCCGCGGCGTTCGCCACGGGATTGATTCGTTCCGGCGCGGCGGCACGCGTGCTCGTGCTCGCTGATCCGTCGATTTTACCGCAGTGGGAAAAGGAATTTACGCGCGCGTGCGGGTTGACGCTCGGGGAGACGTTGTGGAAGTATTCGGGGGATATGAAAAAGTCTGAGCGCGATAGACATCTCGATGCGTGCGTTCGTGGTCGAGGGGTGTTGTTGGCGTCGTATACCATGGCGACGCGCAACGCCGCGGCGCTCGGGGCGCCGGGTGAGGATGGTATCGACGCCGACGCCGACGCGGGTGAAGGCCGAGGCGCGGCGCCGAAATCCTTCGCCGGGGCGTTTCGCTGGGATTGGGTCATCATGGACGAAGGACACAAATTGAAGAGCTCGAACACGCAGCTCTCGCACACGATACGTCAATTGCCGATTAATTTGCGACTCATTGTCACGGGCACGCCCATGGGGACGGATCTTGGGGAGTTATGGGCGCTGTACGACTTGACGTGCCCCGGATTGCTTGGGAGCGAGCGCGAGTTCCGTCGACGATTCGTGCACAAGATTCACGCCGGTCAAGCCCCAGGGGCGACGCAGAAGCAACGTACAGAGGCGAAAGAGCTCAGTGCAGAGCTTCGCCAGTTGACGGCGCCGTATTATCTTCGTCGAGATAAGAAGAGTCTGTTTTGCGAGGCGGATTCCAAAGGAGACGTCGGCGAACCAAAGAAACCGACGACAAAACCGACAAAGATCGTCGATCGCAAGGACATATCGCACGTTCCCGCCGCACTCGGACAAAAGAATGATTTGATCGCATGGATTCCTCTCGAGCCGGCGCAGTGCGAGTTATATACGAAATTCTGCGCATCCAAGCCGGTTCGTGACGTCGTGAACAAGACGGGGAGCGCGATTACGTGCATGAACGTGCTCAAGAAGATTTGCGATCATCCATCGACAGTGTGCGGTACAAATGACGGCGATATTGACGACACCAATGTGACTGATTTTGCCGATGACGAAAACGAAAACGACGATGACGATGCCGGTGCGCGGAAAAGTGTCGCGGGCGAAGCGGCTTTAGCCGTCGCAGCGGCGGCGCGCGAATGCTCCTTCAACCCCGGCGCTCTCGCCGACGCCGACGCCTCGTGTTCGTCGAAAACACAATTCTTAATGCACATGCTCGAACGTTTCAGAACCCAAGGCCATCGAGCTTTGGTCTTCAGTCAATCGCAAGCGACGTTGGATGTCATTCAACGCAACGTCGAGCGCGCGGGTCTCTCGTTTCTTCGAGTCGACGGTAAAGTCAGTGCCGACGAGCGCCATCGCCGCGTCACAGAGTTTCAAACGCGCGATGACGTGCAACTCATGTTACTCACCGCACGCGTCGGAGGTATGGGTTTGACGCTCACCGCCGCGACGCGCGTCATCATCTACGACCCGGCGTGGAATCCATCCATGGATAACCAATCCGTCGACCGCGCCTTTCGCATCGGACAACATCGCGACGTGGTGTGCTACCGTCTCATCACCTGCGGGTCGATTGAGGAGAAAATTTATCGCAAGCAAGTGTTTAAGGGTGCGTTGTCCAAGTCCGTGACGGATGGTGGCGGTAATTGCGGTGGGTATTTTGGCGCCGACGACGCCAGTCGACTCTTTGACGTCGACGTTCAAGCGACGCGCTCGAGCGCGACGATGCGAGAACTCAACGCCTTGCACGCCGCCGATCGTAAGTGGACGGATGAATTACGCGATGAGCTCGCGTATGTGCACACGTTATCGTGCGTGTGCGGTGTGAGCGATCACGATTTGTTGTTTAATAACGATGATTCGTCATCCGCGTCGGCGTCGGCGCCGACGAAATCAACCGGCGTCAAAGCGTCGACGCCAAAGAAAGCGGCTCCGAGCGGTGCGGCATGGAAGAACGTCAACAGTGGTTGGGGCGGAGATGGAAGTATTTTAGGCGTCAATTTACTCGCCGCCGTGTCACCCGCGCGCGCGCCAGTGAAGACGTCGACGCCCGACGACGATTCCCCGGCGCGCGGCGGCGAAGCCAAACTTCGCGCCAAGCTCGCGGAGCATCAAGCCACTATTGACAAACAAAACGTCATTCTGAGCATGCCCGCAGTGGTAAACACGTTACCAGATAAGGGTGTCAAGTTACGTCAGGGAATCGCGTCGCTTCGCGCTGAAATGGCTGTCATTTCGGCAGAAATTCAAGCCAAGTATTGCGCCGCCGCCGCCGCGAAAGACGTCGACGAATTTTTCACCCCTGAAGGTTCACCCGAGCCCGACGCGAAGCTCGAAACGATGACATCACTCGCAGAATCCATCGATGAATTGGGTTTATGATCACACGACGAACGACATGTACAAACAACAGCAGCAGCCGTCGTCCCCGCGGCGACAAACCATTCTATAAAACCATTTTTTTGTAAATCTACTACAACGCTTTCAGCGACGACAAAAACCACTACTACTACTAATCCCACACGCCGAGCAGCTCGAGCAGCTCAACTCACGCCGACGCCGCTCGCCCTTCGCTCGCCGCGCGCAACGCATCGCGAATCGTGGCGTCGAACCGTTGACACCCGGCGCTCGCCGCGTCCAACGCCGCCGCCGTCGCGTCCGCGTCCCAACGCCCACTCACCTCCGTCGTCGTGTACCCTCCTACTTTGCACATCTGCGCCACGAAAACCAACCCATCGCTCTGCGCCACCTCATCCTGCGTTGGATCGAGCACGACGCCGACGTTCGGTACCCGAGCGCACGAGCACGCGCTCGTTACGTCCCGACACTCCACGCCCGCTCTCGCGAGCGCCGCTGACGCCGCGAGCACGCACGCCGCATCCTCGCTCCCGCGCGCATCAATCACGGTGACGTATATATCTACTTGCGTCTTCGCGAACGTCTCGGTGAGGATCACCGGCGCGAGTGCGCGACGGAGCGCGTCGGCGCACCTCGACTCGGCAGCCGTCGGCGCCGACGACGTCAAAGACTTATCGCCGCTCGCGAGAATGTCCTCGCCGAGCGCGAACGGAGCGAAGCGCACGTCGACGTCGACGAGTCCTCGCGCCACGCTCGCGTCGGCGGCGCGCGCGGGGTGTCGCGGGCCGTACACCGCGCAGGAGACTTTCGTGTCCCCGAGCTCAACGTAGGCGGAACCGGCAGAGGCGCGGACGACGTCGAGGGCGACGACGAGCGCGCGCGTCTGTTCGAGCGTGCGCCCGTCGGCGCGGTGCGGCATGCTTGACGCGGTGGCGGTGGGTGGCGATGGGCGACGCGATGTGAGGGCGTTGGAGCTGGAGCTCGTCGTGAGGTGGGTGAAAAATTACAAGGCGAAGAAGTTAACGGAGCTCATTCGTGCGATACCTAACGCGTACGACCGAGACCGAACATGTCGTCGCCGTGATTCGATCGTCTATCATCGCTCTTGCGATTGGGGAATTCGCTCGCCCGGCGGTGATCGATGTCGTACATGCTCGCGCGAGAGTCTTCAAAGGCGTCGGACAAGTTGCGCTCGAAACGTTCGCGCGCGCGACGGGTGAATTCATCGCTCCAGTCGTCGTCGTCTTCAATCTTGTATGAGTCGGGGCGTTCTTTTCTGTTTGATGAAGCTCCACGACCGTTCGCTCCGGGCGGCTTTGGGGGCATCATCGAAGGCCTGGCAGAGGAAAAATTGAAGCTCGACGTCGCCGCGCCACTCGGCCGACGACTGGCGCCCGACGACGCCTTGGCTAAGCCTTGCGCGCTCACGCTCTTGATGTGCGTCTCGAGCGATGCACCACCCATGGCGATGAGAGTTTCCGTGGGAATATACGCGTGCTTGGGCTTCGGAGGCGTGCGCGGAAGCAAACGCTCGGCGGGCTCAAATTTGCGAATAATTTCCTCTCGCGGATCCGTAGGTCGTTCTTCGTCTTCATTCGCCGCGTGCGCTGCGCCTTGCTTGTACGCTGCGCGCGACTTCCACTCGCTCGGGCCGTATGGGTTCTCCCCATCGTTCCTTCGCGCGCTGCGCTCGCGCTGCTGCCTCAGAGAGTCGTCGTGTTCGCGTCTGAAATCCGCTGGCGTGCGATGCGTGCCCCACGCGTTGGCGTCCCCAGCCACGCGTTCGTTTCTCCCGCCCCATCGACCGGGTAATCGCGGATCCACCACCGGTACCTCGGGCGTCCAATCACCGAACGACATGCTCTGGTGCACGCGCGCACCACCGTCGTTATCGTCGTCGTCGTCGTGGCCGTATGCCAGTCGGCTGTCCCGTCGACGGAGCGGCGCCCGTCTGAAATCCTCCTCCTCTTCGTCCCGCTCCTCCTCAATCTCGCGTCGTCGCCTCATCGTCGGCTTCCGCGCACCACCAAAAATACTCCGTCGCACCATCATGTACATCAACGTCAAACCACTCATTGTCGCGCTCGCAGCGGCGAAAATCAACGCGCACACGCCCAACGTCGTGCCGACGAGCAACGCGCCGCTCAACGCGCTCAATAAACCTCCACCCGTGTTCGCCGCCGCCGCGGCCCAGCACGCCAAGCCACCCGTGAGCGGTAACCCCCAACGTAACGCACTCAACGCCGCGGTAAAAATACCACCCATAGCGCGAAGCATGACGGTGTCGTCGTCGTCCTCCGCCTCGTTCCCCCGACGCCGACGTTCCCCCGCGCGCGCGTCCTCATCATCACGCATCTCATACCCATCGTACTCGCGCCCATTCGATCGCATTCGCGCGCGCGATGCGTACTCGTGATCCCCATACGCCCCATCGTCGTCACCGTACGCGACGAACCCCGACGTCGCGCGCGTGCGACGCATCACAAGCCCCGACCGCGCGGTCGGTTTGGTTCCCCTGACGCCCATCACCCGCGCCTGGCGCACGCGTGTTCCGTCGCCTGACGCGCATCGTCGCATCCCGCGATGCGTGTGCGCGAAAGAACCACTGAGCACCGTGCGTTCCATCGCGTTCGTCGTGCGAGGCGCGAGGCGTCGCGCGCGTTGGAATGCGCATGCGATGTTGACTCGAAACGACGTTTTGGAGCACGCCGAATGTCCGAACGTTGGTTGAGCTCCACCAGACGCGAGCTCACGTCGGCGCCGCACTCGCGCGCGCGCGGACGTCTCGCCCGGCGCGCGCGCATGACGCCTATCGATGCGTTCGACGTCGCCCCGTCGCTCGCGGCGGTGCCGCCGCCGAGACCGCGACGGCGCGAGCGTCATGATGAGCTGCGCTCGAGTGAGGATGGCATGACGCGCGAGGCATTCATGGCGCGCGACGACGAGGACGACGACGACGACGACGAGGAGGAGGTGGTGTTGGCGATGAATCCGGAATGGGCGATGCGATTCGCGGCGACGGCGCGGGCGCGGGCGGCGCGGGTGGATGCGCGTAGGGAGGAGCAGAGGGCGCGCGCGCGGGCGCGGACGCCGGGCGCGCTCGAGGCGGAGCGTCGCGCGGAGGCGTTGCTCGCGCGTTTAGCGCGGGTGAAGACGCGGTGGGGCGGTGCTGGCGATGGCGATGGGGATGGGGATGGGGATGGGGATGATAATGTGAAGGTACGGATGTATGGGTTGGACGGGGCGAGAGACGTGGCCGCGGTGGAGGCGGCGATGAACGCGAGCTTTGACGCGTGGACGGATGCGCGAGCGCCAGAGTACTATCCGTGCGAACCGCTCGTGAGAGAGAGAGAGTAGAGTGTGTTTGTTTAGTACAATATTGTAGTTAATATGCACATGTAATAGTATTATATAGCACACGAACGAGCGTTCAGTGGCGCTCGCACATGCGTGAGGAGGTTATGTGTTTGTGCGCTTGACTCACGCGCGCCGCACCGTTATTTTAATTCTCCGGCTTTGGCGCAGGCGCGGGCGCAGGCGCGGGCGTAGGCGCGGGCGTAGGCGCGGGCGCAGGCGCTGGCTTTGAGGGCGGCGCACCAGCCGCGATGCGCTCTTCCTCTTCTGCGCGCGCGCGGTCTTCGCGGATTTTCTTGAGATACGGCGAGGTCGACTTTCTCAGCACCGCCTCCGCAGCCTTGTCTCGCATCGTCTTCTTCAACTCCAAATCGCGAAGGACTTCAGTGCGTCTAGGATGACCCTCGGGTAGATCCTTGACGGTATCCCACAGCGCCGCTTCCTTGGCTTTTCTCGCCTTGATTATCTTCCACTTTCGTAAGAAAATGGAACCTGCTGACTTTTCAGCGGCGAGAGGCCACAACGTCGACGGCGCGTACGTCTGCCAAATGCCCGCCTTGATTTTGAACTCCATCTCCGCCTTGCCCGCCTCAGCCGAGTTCAACATTGCGAGATTCGCCTTCGATCGGTGCCTGCTCGATTTGAGCTCAGAATTCGGTATCACACCCTTGATACCCTTTTGAATCTTCATCTTGCTCCCGAGGGACGTCGTCGTCAACTCCTCCTGGACGCGTTCGGCGCGGGTGGGCGTTGTCGATGTGTCAGCATCGCCAAAGAATTCATCGTCGCTGTCAACCTCGCTCGCCGGTTTGTTCGAGTACACGGGCACCTTCAACGCTTCACGAAGCTTCATGCTCGTCGCTGCCCACTCCACGGCGGTGATGATGATGAGAGGCAGCACCGTGATGCGGAAACGCATCGTGTTGAACCCGAGCGTCGGCAACCCAAAGGCGACGATGATTTGGGAAAACAAGAGACTGAAGTACATCTTGTTCACGAGCCATGACCACATAGACGTACCCGCGGCGTACTGCTGAATGTAGTGATACACGATGTTGTGTTTCCAGAAGAGGTAGAATAAGCCAAAGAAGATGGCGCACACTGGGAGCAACACCGGCGCGACGACGGCGTAAATCATGCCAATGAAAAACACGAGCATCGTTTGCGCGGGTACCCGGTGACTTGGCGTCGCCGTCGGCTGCGCCCAGAGCATTCTCTTTTTAAGCGCTGGCCACGTGCGCGCACGTCCACGGTATGCCAAGCACTTCGTGGCAAATCCAAGCAGCACTGGAGGGTGGATGATTTCCAACACGGGCGACGTCGCGCAACGCAACATGATGAATTGCAAAAAGAAGGAACTCGTGTTCATCAAACGCAGAATAAACTGATAGGTGAACAAGTGCGGAGTGTAAATCCACGACTGTATGTCTTCCCACAACGGCGTAGAGCTCAAGTTACCGAAAACCAAGTTGAGAATCAACAGCCAGAAATACATAGAGGCGCCAAAAGAATCCATTTGACTCACGGCGATGTATCCCGTTTGTCGACTGACGACGAGACTCAACACGTGTCCGATGACGAGGAAAATGGTCAAAACGATGGAAACGATGACGTTATACACGGCTTCACCGAGCGCGTTGACGATATCAGTCTTCAATGTGGCGATGGCACCAACAGCTGCGTTCACTGGATACATGAAAAACAACGCCAAAAACGTCGCAAATACAAACGCGCGCGTCGTCTTTGTGTTTCGCATGCCTTCGTTGAGGGCGAGATTGTGCCAGACGACGTCAGAGTTACCTGGCGCCGGCGTACTGATCCACTGCCCTGGAACAGCGTCTACTTGAATCTGAGACGCAATGACAGCATCCATTTGTCTCGCAAACACGATAATCGCGCTCGAAGCTGGTGACGAATCGTTAATAAAGTCGTCACGCATGTTGACAAATTCGGCAAACGTTTTTTGCTCCGTCTCACCATACATTTTGACCTCCTTGAGCGATCTCGCGAGCTGTCGCTTTTCCCATTTCTTCAAAGTACGAAGCTTTTCTTCGGATCGCAAATCGTCAATCGCTTGCATCGTTTGTGTGTGGAACTCTCGCGCTGCGGCCCATTTCTTTGCCGCGGCGTCGAGCTTACGCGTATCCGCAGCGAGCATCTTGAACGCGATGCAGTCCTTGCCAAAAACGTTTTCGAATTTAGCGATGAGCATATCAACGCTTTCAGATTTGTGCAACACTCTGAGGTTCGTGTTGTCATGCGCTCGAGGAAGTTTACCGTTTTCGATGAAGTACTTCAACTTGGCGAAGAAACTCAAGCCTTCGTCGTCAAAGGCGAGATCCAAAAACTTCATCGAACCTTTGAGGTTCGCGTTTAGCTTTTTGACATCCATCTCTTTAAGGTTGTTGGCAAACTTCGATGGTACCGGAGCCGCAGTAAGGAGTGGAATTTCTTGTACCACGATCGCATTCGCTTTGATGCCCGTCTTGTTTGGATCTACGGACCACATCATGGCGACGTACTTGCGCGTCTCGAGACGAATCAGCGCCATGAGAAAGAAACTGATAATCCAGCACATGATGATGGTCGCCGTAAACGTACTGTCAGTTCGAGCATTCAACAACGTGTACCGCTTAATGCCTTGCTGTTCGAGCGTTGCAATAATCTGAGGCGATCTTAGTGCGGTCTCGTCAGCCCTGTACAA
The DNA here is from genome assembly GCA_012295225.1 of Ostreococcus mediterraneus. Taxonomy (NCBI): domain Eukaryota; kingdom Viridiplantae; phylum Chlorophyta; class Mamiellophyceae; order Mamiellales; family Bathycoccaceae; genus Ostreococcus; species Ostreococcus mediterraneus. Next base: position 408,686 of record WMKK01000002.1, read on the forward strand.
TCCCATCAAGACTGGACAACAGACTACTGAACACGCGGCGAAAAAGCGTGCAGAGAGTTTGTACCAACGAACAAGCATGTACTCGTCTGGAGTAGTAAATTCTTTCACCCAATCGTTATCGCGTTTCCAAGCATCAATTAACCACGCAAAGTGACCTTCTCTAGGCTTTGGCAACGGAATTTCTCGCGGCGGGTAGTTCGGGTTGCTTTTTTCGACATACGCCGAAGAGTCTATCGCTAACCGCAACCACTTCACGCTTCGCAAGTACAAAAACAAGAGAAACAGTACAACGAACACGATTAAGTAAACAGCCGCAAGTGTAAAAAGTTCTTTCACGTTCGTGTTCACGTCGCATGAATCATCCGCCGCGCACACTTCAACGTAGAAGCACGCAAGCCCAGAGCCGACGCGCTTGATACCTTCAATAGAGTACTCACCCGAATATGCCACTGGATAATACCCCGAAGCCGTATCGCATTTCAGGCACTCCATCATCTCATCCGGTGGACAGTTGTCCAAATCCCGATATGAGGATATGTGCAACCTCGCCGCGCTGTCGCCACTGATCGTCCCGACATTCATATTCAACGTAGGCACGTTTGAGTTCGCATTCAACAACTCGATCGTCCGCCCTTCACCACCCTGCGCATCAAACAGCCATTCTGAGCGTACCGCACAGTCATGCTTACACGACGACGGGCAAGGACATCTTGTGCCACTCGAATCCTCGAGCGTCGTCGTCACCCACGCGCTCGGAGCCCACGTCCCCGCGCCAACTGTATACTCGCTCACCGTCGGCGCCACGTACGTATCCTGCGACGGCGGCATCTCTCACGTCCTCACGCGCGTACGAACACTATCGACGACGCGCGAACCAACGCCTCGACTCGCCTCGACGACGACGACGACGACGGCAACGATTGAACGCCGATTGCGACTGATCAACGAATTGCCGAACGGTTACGCGAATCGCTCGCCGTCACCGCGTCGGATCGCACTCGCACGCACGCACGCACGCAAGAATTACCGTTGCACACGGTTGAGCGCGTGCGCGTCCGTCGTGCTCGCGCGCGCGCGAATGCCGGCGCGCGCGACGATCGGATGGGTTAATTAATCGCAACTCAACGCGCAACATTCTTGACGAGTTAATGACTCAAGACGGGGGACTATGACGAATGAATGACTCAAGACATGGGGGGACTCGTCCGCGACCGAGCCGAGCGGGACTGGGAGCGCGAGCGCGGGACGGGCGTACGGACTACACAGGGATAGATGGTGATATAACAATGCTGTGCGCGAATGTCGTGCGTTGCGTCGCGTGTGGAATGGGATTCGAGCGCCGTGTTTATCCGCGACGGCGCGAAAGGCGCCACGCGTTGGCGTCGTTGTATCTGTCGTACAATGGCTCGATTTTCTCGCTCTTTTTCCGCTTGGATAAATGACGCGGGTCGCTTTGTTTGAAGAAGCGAGGGGCGAGTTCGACGAGCCATTTCGGGTCGATTGCGCACACTTCGCGCATGTACTCTTTGGTGGTGAGCACGAGTTCGTGGTAGACGACCCAATCGGGTTGGCGTTGGAATAACGCGCTCGATGGGTGAATGTACGTGGGCGTGTTGTCCACGACAGTCTTGTAGCCTTCCTGTGGGTCTTTCTTGGCGCTGTGGAAGAAGAATCCCGAGCAAATTGCACGGCGAATTTTATTGTAGTTTCGCCCGGCGCTCGTTGTCTCGAGTTTGTATCGATCCATAATCGTCAGCAACTGCTTGCGCACGTCTTGCGCGCGCTTCAACGAGCGCGCTTGAAGGAAATTTTCGAAACACCACGGCGTGCTGAACCCTTGCGCTTTCCATGCTTCATACACTGACAATAACGTCAAGTGATCGCCCTCGGCTTGGAAAAATTTGTTCTTCTTTGCATCTGCGGCAGCTTGTTTTTCCTTTGGTCGATGAAAGATATTTTGTGCGCTGAGCATGGCGACGATGGTTAAAATTTCTTCAGAGCATCCCAAATCTACGCTTGCGATGAGCATCTTACTCATCGGTGGTTCGAGTGGGAACTCCGCCATCTTTCGTCCGAGTCTCGTAAGTAATCCTTCCTCATCGAGTGCACCCAAGTTGTACAATTGTTCCAACGACGTCACAAGCGTCGCCGCGGGTGGCGAATCCATGAAGTCAAAGTTCAGCAAATCATTAATCCCCATAGCCTTCATTGTCAATACCGTCATGCTCAAGTTTGTGCGTTGGATTTCCGGCACAGAAGTTGGGAGCATTTCATTCTTGAATGCGCTTTCCGTGTACAATCTGTAGCACTTCCCTGGACCAGTACGGCCCGCGCGACCGGCTCGCTGTCGAGCCGAGGCTTGAGAAATCGGGGCGACGATGAGCGAATCCATCGAGATTTTAGCGTTGTACACCTTTTGCTTCGAAAAACCAGGATCGACGACGTAATAGATGCCATCAATAGTGAGGGAAGCTTCCGCAATATTTGTCGCGATGACGCACTTACGGCTGCCAGGTGGCGCGGGTTCAAAAATGCGCGTCTGTTGTTCGCTCGGTAATGCAGAGTACACGGGTAAGACGTGGAGCTCGGGTACCGCAGGCCCTAGCGCCTTCATACGTTCGAACAGAATTTCCGCCGCGGCATCGATTTCTTCTTGTCCTGTGAGGAAGAGCAAGATGTCCCCTTCTGGTTCGGTGAGATGAATTTGCATCACAGTGATCAACGCCGCGTCCAAATAATCGCTTTCGGGCGCTTTTGTGTACAAAACTTCAACTGGAAACGTCCGCCCGGGAATAGTAAAGATAGGACAGTCGAAAAAGTACGTTGAAAACTTTTCGGCATCCAAGGTTGCGGAAGTGACGATGATTTTCAAATCTTTCCGCTTTGCGCAACACTTCTTCAACAAACCAAACAAAACATCTGTATGAATCGTACGCTCGTGCGCTTCGTCGAGCATGATGACGCAGTACTGGGTCAAAATTTCATCTAACAATGCCTCGCGCAGAAGCATACCATCGGTCATGTACTTGATAACGGTATCTGGCGACGTGCAGTCTTCGAAACGAATGGCATAGCCGACTTCTTCACCCAATCGACATCCGTACTCTTCAGCCACACGCTTGGCTACGGACATCGCAGCCACACGTCTGGGTTGCGTACACCCAATTCTACCACGAGATGTGTATCCCGCCTCGGCTAAATATTGCGTCATTTGCGTCGTCTTCCCTGAACCAGTCTCACCAATAACGACTAATATCTGATTTTCATTCACTGCTTGAATGAGTTGATCTCGAAGTTTGTAAATCGGCAGTGTTTGACGCAGCATATGCATCGGCATCGTCTGCGGCTGACCCATTCGAGGAGCGTCACCGATCGCTTTGGCTTTCCATTCCGGCATATCATGGTGCCCAGAGCGTCCGCCACCAAAAGGTGGACGCCCATTCTCGATTTCTTCGTGGCGACCCATGGGATCTTCCCAAGGTCGTGTCGATTGCTGACCACCACCACCACCTTGGTCTGCATCAGCTCGGTGTTGCTGTTCGCGCAGTTCGCGCCTTTCCTTGGCTAATGTGGATTGTGTCATCGCCGCGCGTGACATGGAGCCGTCCGGATTTTTGACAATTTTGATCGGAGACACATCCCCAGTGGTTGCCGCAGTCTGCCCTTGCAAGAACGGCGCTTCGTCTTCGTTGAGTTCAATATCGAACTCTTCTTCAGCTTCTTCTTCATAGGATAGCATCCCATCGTTTTCGGGGTCGAATTGCGGATAGTCTTGAACTTTCAGCACGCCGCTCGCGATGAGTTGTCGCGCTTCCCACAACTCGGGCGAACTCAATCGCTTCGCAGGTCGTTTGCGCGAATTCGCACCGATATCATCAACACTAGGCGCGATACCGGAAAGCCCACGAAGGGAGGAGTTTGGTGCGGGTGGGGGCAAATTCCGAGGTGCCGGGTTACTCCGACTGCCGCCAAACGTCCCACCGCGCGAACTCGCTGTTTCTTCCCCGGTGATTTGATCCACACCTTTCATCGCAAGCGAAATTTTCGCACCTTGTCGACTAAGAACCTTCACCCACACGTTCTCTCCGCGCGTTGCGCCTTCTTTTGCGCTCTTCAAATGCCTATCCGACAACGCGCTCACGTGCACCAAACCTTCTAACTTCCTCTTAAACTCCACAAGCTCCACGAACGCGCCGAAATCTAAAACATTCGTCACCCTTCCGCGATACACCGCGCCAATACTAGGCTCGCCATCTTTAGTTCTGACGTGCGTGTTTTGCGTTTGCGCACTCGCGTGAGAATGCGACGTTTCCCTCGCGTTTGCTCTGGCGCTGAATCTCGGGTCATCCGCGGCGTTCGCCGTCACGTCTCGATCACCGTACAGTTCCCGCGTGAGCTTCTTCGCATGCTCCTCATCATCACGCGCAGCTAGACCTGGATACTGACTCTCGCTCGCGCTCGCCACCGTCGCGCTCGCCGCATTCACCTTGGCTGTCGCCGCGGAGCTCGACGACGGCTTGCCTCCGCGCGAGATGACCCCGAGCAAACTCTCCGCGAACCCGTCACTGACGTCGGCACCGACCGCACTCAACGCCTCACGAAACGCATCCGCGGTCTTGTGTTCCTCGGCGAGCGAGATGACGAACTCGGCGAGAGTTTTATCGCCCACACCTAGGTGATTCTCGAGCTCCTTTGTCACTTTGTTCACAAGCGAAAGCTTTGCGAGCTTTGCGAGCGCGGCCGCCATGGGTACGTCGTTTAGCGCGCGCGTGTGTTGTAGTTGATGTCGCGTGTGCGTCTCGGACGAGATTCGGAGGGTATCGCTCTTCGGTCGTCGAGAGTGCGTGCGCGCGAATGCGGTGGATTGTCCAACTCGCTGGGGGTAAACGCGCGCGCGTCGAACTCGCATGACATTTGCATTTGCTAATGTATCTTTACAACGCGTGATGATGAAAAACTAGAAATCTATTAAGTTACCACTGGATGTCGTCCCGAGCGTCTGCGCGGGTGCGGCGAGCGAGGCCCATTGTGGAGCGAACGCTGCAGATGTCGGCTCGACGGCGTCGGCGACGTAGGCGCGAATGAACGACGGTCGACATCCAGCAAGTATGCCCACGAATGCGACGCGCGAGCGTGATGGCATCATTGACGATTCAGGGAACCAACACTTGGCAAATGTGCTTACGATTGCGGCTATGTCGGGAGCTGATCCTGTTTGCGCGCATTCTTCAGTGAGACGGTGCACGAGCGTCGTCGTGTGACGCAGTGTAGCGCGCGCCTTTATGGACAAATGAGTATTCACCAGAGCATCGACAAAGTCCTTACTCGGCGGTAAATCGGGGTTCACAGTATCCGCGGCAGTGACTACGGCGCTGCTGCTCAACAGACGTTCTGGAAGAGCGCTGAAGAAGGAAATGAGCGATTGGCCAACATCGTACGCATTGACGCCAGGAACGCTTAAACTCACCGAACCTCCCCGTGTGATGTCACTCACAGCGCGACTCACCGCGGCCATGCCACCTTTTGTAGCGACGTTATCGAAAGGTACACGGAACAGTCCAGGAGCGGCACTCGTGGATTCGAATAAATGATCCACCAGCATGCCAACGACTTGCGGCACATTTGGTGGAAACATCGCCGTCGGCAAAGTTTCAAGCGACTGCCCGAATACGCACGGAGTGTATTGCCCTTGTACAGACACAAAAAAGTCACGACCATTTTCGAGGCGAATGACTAAAATCGCATCTGCCGCCTTTGGCTGCGGCTCCACATCTACCAGAGTGTCCAGCGCATTGGACGACGTCGAATGTGAGCCACTCAACGCTGTCGGCCCCGACATCCGACCTCCTTCGATTTTGGCCAGAATATTCACGATGCACTCCTCTCCAGGTAGTAATCTACCACTCGTGGGATTGACATTGAGCCATGCTGGATATGGTGGTCCTCCCGGTACAGGCGAAACTAAACTAAAGTTTGCGGGTACGTCACCTGTGTTTGACATCGTAAACCTACCGCTTGACTCTTCAGCGTATCTTAATCTTCCGAGATCAACCGTTGGATTTAGTATCGCACACGTTGGTTGAGATTTCATTTCCTCTGCGTCGAGTTGTCGCCTCAAGTTGGACAATAGATCTTGTAGCTTTTGTGGTTGTAGCTCGCGAACGACCAACGAAAACAACGCATACACCGGTTTGTGATCAGAATGCGTGAGTTCAGCTCGTCCGTAGTCAATCAAATTGATATCAAAGTCACCCTTCCATAAAATTCGATCGCACCACGCAGGCGAGCGCTTCTTTTCCTCTTCCTTTTTTTGCGCACCTTCGACGTCGTTATCGTCTGTGTCACCCGTACCGCTGTACACATTCGTTCCGGGTCTATACTTGTAAGTTGGCGCAAACGTCACTTCGCTTTCATGCCAGCCTGCAAAGGCTCTACCTGCGACGCGCTCGATATTCAACTGATCAGCGGCGAGTAAGCTCGAAATATTACCAGCCTCGATGGACGCGCGTACAACATTGTCCGGAAGGTTCAAGCGGTAGTTCAAATCACCAATCCAAATCGCACTCGCGGCGTCATCAATTCTGTACACTTCCTGACTCATATCAACACCCTCTCGAGGCCCAAACGCGAGTTGATCTACGATTGCTTTGTAGTCTTCGTTACGCTTCACTTCATCTCCAGGTTTGCTTCCCGCGCTCAAATGCGAACATATAAACACCAACGGCGTGCTGCGTAATTTCATCCACACCGCCGCCGCACCCTTGTTCCCGAGCACGCCCAGCCCTAAATTAATCCCTGTACTCACCGTGCTCACGCGAACCTCGGTTACGTGCGTTAAAAGTGTGGCTTTGACCCACACCGTGACGTACACGCCCACGAGCTGTTTCTGCGCCACTGGCCGGTACATCGCCACGCCCTTCATCGTCGGCACTGCTGGCAGCCGTGGTCGAGCATTCCGCGCGTCCATCGCCTGAAATAAATCATTATCATCGTTCGCATCATCTTCGAAATGGACCCACGACGCATCGGGCGTCGCATCCTGAACGTTTTGCGCTGACGTCCTGCTCGCTGCGCGTTCGTAACTACTCTCGGAGAACGCCCCCCGCCTTCTCGTCGACTCCTGATTCGCCGCGTCACCATTCAACGCACGATCTAGCACCGCTTCCCACATCTCCGTCTGCGCGCTATCTTGCACGGCTAACACATTCCCAGGCGTGAGCGGTATGATTTCTTGAAATCCCACGACGACGACATCCGCCGCATCCGCGCCGAAACCGCCTCTCGCGTCCATCTTTAACCACGACCGTATGTCCATCCCTTCCTTGGGCGCCTTACCATTCGTGTTCCAAGACCCACAGAACACCTTCAGAGGGTGTTGCGACGTGTACGCGTCGATGCTTTCGCGCACGAATGCCTGTCGAACCGTCGACGAGCTCACGCGCGCGCTCCACTCGCGCGCCAAAGGATGTAGCTCCACCGTCGCCGCCGACGACGACCGCGCGTCGTGCGCAGTGCGAAACCCACCAGCGCTACTGGCGTGACTCGCGTCATCGTCGAAATCGCTCACCCACGCCGTCGTCGGCGCTGGTGCGCGCTCGTTCGTCGTCGAAGTCGCTTGGAGCGCCTGGCGTTTCACGTCCGCGAGAAACGACCGCATCGCGCGCGTCCGACGTCGCCGCGCTCACCCGCGAATCGCACCGCGACCGTTGTCGACGCGTCGTCACCCGTGCCGTCGGCCGTCGCGGATGGTGCGCGCGACGACGTGTGCGGAGGCGGAGCGCAGCGCGGCGAACGACACACCGAGGCGCAGTGACAGCGCAGCATGAGCGCGGTACGTGACGTCGCCCACGGCGCGCATCGCGACTCCCGAACGCGCGTGCGCGCGCGACGCGTTCGACTGTGACATCGTGGCGGTCTCGCCGCGCGATGCGCGTCGCGTCGCGTGGCGCGCACGCGTGATTTTGCTTGATTTTTGACTGTCGAAAATCCTTCATCACTGCGTAAAGACGACGTTGAAAACTCCGTTCGCCCGTCGCCGCCGTGCGCGAAGCATTCGACTAACCTTGCGCGCGCGCGTGATTCGCACGCACAGATTTTTGAAAGCTATGAACGAGAGTTTTGTGAGTTTTCCAGCTCGATTCATCGTGGGATTGAAAACGTTCGAGGCGCTGGGGATGGCGCGCAACGCCAACGCGCGGTAAAATCGATCGAAACGGACGTTGCGGAGTGCGAAGCGCTCGTGCGACGGATGGATCTCGAAGCGCGCTCGATCACGGATGAGAACGTCAAGGCGCCACTGCTGGGAAAGCTGAGAGAATATAAAGGTGAGCTGGCAAAGTTAAAGCGGGACGGGCGCGAGGCGAGCGCGACGGCGGCGACGGCGGACGCGAGAGATGATTTGTTGAACACGGCTGAGCGTGGTGACGGTGGGAGCGGTTACAGCGGTGGAGATTTTTCCGCGCGCGGCCAAGCGATGGAGACGACGGAGAGATTAGCGCGTACTGGTGAGCGCATCAAGGAGAGTCGACGAGCGTTGCTCGAGACGGAGGATTTGGGCGTGAGCATTTTGCATGATTTACAAGGCCAGCGGGAGACGATTGAACGCAGTCGAGAGTCACTGCATGGCGCTGACGATACCATAGGACGATCGAGAAAGATTTTGAGCAACATGGGTCGTCGCGCGCGGGCGAATAAGATTGTGTTTTATGGCGTAAGCGGCATGCTGGCGTTTGCCATTTTGATGATCATCTATTACAAGATGCGCTAGAAAAGGTTATGATACTACCGGTACACGTCAGCATCGCTGCTGCGGCTAGATAATTATAATTGTACACATTCATATTCACATTCCCACGCGCGCGCGTGGGAAGCAGAGGAAGAAGAATACATCACGATGTTTGTCGTCACGAGGATTCGTAGTCGCTCCGCTCGCTGACGAGATAAATACGTCCTTTACCGACCACCTTCCACGGCGAACTCTCGCGTTTTTCAAATTGCGTTTCAAACACAATCTTACGCGCACAACAATGACATTCCGTGCGCGATTTGCCCTGCGCACCACGCACTGAAAGGAAAGAATACACTTGTTCGTGACACGCCGGACACTCGCCCGTCATCGCCAGCGTTTCGCCGCTCTTCACCGAACGCAACTTTTCAACCCCACGCGAGGCCAAGCCGATGCCAATCAACCCCATGATTGGTATCCTCAATCGTGGCCCATTGGGAAGTGAAAAAATCAGCGACAACAGCGCGCGTACGTCGTCTCCGAAATCAAAAAAAATAAACGCCGCGCCAACCACCAGAATAACCGCGTACGACGTCTGCAACGCGCGCATCTGCGCTTCATCCGTCACACAATCCGAATACACCGCCTTCCCGCGCATCGAGCACCGTGGATACTTTTTTACCGCGTCCGAATTTAAAAACATCAGTTTGGCCTCGAGGGCGTCGAAATACACGTCGTCTATGAGCGGCGCGCCGTCGTAGTACGCCTCCTTGGCGCGCGGGTACAACGCTTCCATCTCCGCCTGCGTCGCCCGGTCGAGATCGGCTGGGATCGTCGCCCCAGTCGACGACGACGACGCCGACGACCCCGACGACGACGCGCGCGACGGTCGCGCGTCGTCGGCGTTGGCGTCGCCATCACCGCGCGACAAGGCGTGCGCGAGGATGATGTCCCGGAGTCGCATCGCATGCACCCCGCGCGACGCCGCGCGAACGCCGCGCGATGCGGCGTGCGTCGGCGCAGACGTGCGTGACGTCAACGCTGACGACGTCGCGCGCGCGATGGACGCCGCCATGACGACGACGTCGGCGATGACGACGCGCACAGCGCACAATGCGGAAAAGGTCGTCAGAATCAGACACGCACACCGCGTCGTCGTTGTCGTCGTCAGCACACGCCCACGCGCGCGTGTCACGAGGAGACGTTCGGGACTTTGTTGGTAATCGCACCGACGCGCATCGGACGCGCGCTCGACGGATCGAAGACACGCGGCGGCTTGGTTGAGGCGACACCATGAAGCTCGTGAGGTTTTTACAGAAATTGAGCAACGAGTCGGTGACGGTGGAGTTGAAGAATGGCACCACCGCGCACGGGACAATCATGGGTACGTATGCATCTTTTGAGCGTGCGTCGCTGTGAGGTGTGCGATGGCATGGAGTGCGAAAAGGAGTTTGAGCTCGGGAATGCGCGCGTCGCGGATTCGATCGCGGCGCGAGGCGGCTACGGATACCGCGGGTTTACCCGTCGCGTGCCCAATGCATGCGTTGCGAATGCGAACACTGACGAATGTTGACGTTTATATCGCGCGCAGGTGTGGATGTGAGCATGAATACGCATCTCAAGCAGGTGAAGCTTACGCTTAAAGGGAAAAACCCAGTGACGATGGACCACTTGAGCGTGCGCGGGAACACAATTCGATATTACATCCTCCCAGACTCACTGAATTTGGACACTTTACTAGTAGACGATACGCCCAAGCAAGGGAAGCCCAAGGCGAAGATTGTGGCCGCGGCTGGACGCGGGCGCGGTAGAGGACGCGGGCGCGGGCGCGGGCGCGCGTAACGCCACCGCCGCGAAAAGTTCACCAGCGCGCGAGGAATCACGCGGTGGTCTAGTGTGAGTTTGTTCTATATCCATAATTAGATTTTGAATTACGTTCGTCCATCATCGACGCCGTCATCGCACGCGCGGTGGATATCGTTCCCACCGCGTCGAGCGTTTTCAAAACGAAAGTCTGACGAGGGTGGAGCGTGCGACGCGAGAAGACGACGACACGACGACAAACGACATGATGTACGGCGATGCGTGCGATGAGACGATGGATCTAAGCACGCGTGTGCGCGCTTGACGTTTGCTCGCAGTGAAACGCGAGACGCGCGCAACGGGACAGAGGCGAGCTCTGTGGTGGAGGTGCATTGAAGATTTTCAGAAGACACGACACCCACGCTAACTAGTAATTTTACGTATCTCCAATGCAAACGGTTCAACACTCACGCACAAGAAGCTGTGGTGTGCGTGTGATTTCTATGTCTATTGTGTCCTACTAATTTATAAAGCTCAGCGTTAATCGATGATAGCGTCGAGGACAACGAAAACATTGGCGGTGGGTATTTTGATGCGGACTTTTTATTTATCGATGGCGACGAACTCGTGGACGTGCGCGTGGCGCAACGGTTGAATGGAAACGCCAACGCGGCGCCGGCGGGACGATTTCAACTCTCTTACGATGAAGGCATTTCATTCAACAAGAACATCGCCGCGTTGCGAGCCGAGGAGTTACGCATCGCGGTTGGCTGGGAACTCATTCCCGTGATTTAAAAACGCATATCTTCGTCTTCATCTTTGCCTATTCCTGTAAATACTTATTTTCGACAACACTTTGTCGAGTAGTTCGTTGATTTCGGGGTTGTCACCTGCATATTTG